>JANAVB010003400.1:75857407-76044129 GCA_029216955.1 Iris pallida
ATATAAAAAATATATATATATATATATATATATATATATATTATATATAATATATATATATATATATATATATATATTATGTGCTGTAAATATTGGAGGAAAATTGTATTTAAATACTATGCTAATTTAGCTAATTAATATAATTTTTCCAGCATTTAATAAGTAGTTTTGGCATTTTATAAAAATAGGAAAACAGAACTCATTTTCCAGGATACTTATGTTTACTAATTTTAATAAATATCTATGAGGATTTATAAATTTCTGAAAAATTGGTATAATTTCTATAATTAACAAGGATCATTTTGGTACTTTATTTTATGTATAATTGAGCTTTTTATCTATCTTAAAAATTGTTGGAACACAGTGTAGAGTCTGATTTAATTATTGATTAATTACGACTTGCGATTATTGTGTGATTTTGGGGTATTGTAGTATTGGACCTCACCCTACCATATTGTAAAGGCCCTAGAAAGTTATTTTAGGTATTGTATCACCCCTATTGGTCTCCTATGCTAAAGTCATCATTTGGCTTGGTGTCCAGTCAAAAAGTCGTGTCGCACAACTAGTGTCCTTGTATTTAACTTAGTATAAAACTAAGTTTATGTATTATTTTTACAGTGACGAGACACCAGACATCTGTAGCATTTTTTCACTACCTTGCTTTGCTAGAGGCAAGTACCTCTACAAACTTTATTTACGCATATAATAAATTGTGTATAACCCATTTAATATCTAAACTGCAAGTCGATATCACCATATTTCATATGCTCATACTGCTCTCAGTATCCACCATGCTTCATACTATTCTCAAATCACCCACATTTATAAAACGGGTTAAGGAAAACTGTTAGTAGAGTACGTGATCATGCCCCCCTTCTCCGTATGTATTTACTGGCCACGGTAACATTCTATATGTAACTTTGCCGTGGGTCCGATCCCGCGTTTGTGTATGGATATACATCGATGCCGTTAGTGCACGTATGTGCATTCCAAAAAAATTGATATATACCACTGTACATCCTATTTACCTTTTGACCGATCACGTACATGTTACAGTTTTACATTTTAAAACAAACATATGTTGCCATATCTAAAAACCAATTAAACCATGATATACCATGATTCCAGTTTATTACACTTCCGTTCATTTCATGTTTCATATATTTTAGTTTGTTAGAATCAGTACTTGCTCCCGTCCTGACAGGATAACGTTGTAGGTATACTTACCGAGGAGGAGTTGCTATGCAATTCCTATTATGGTGTTGCTGACGAGGATCAGGCCCTACTTTACGAAGATGTACATGCGGGAAAACTAGTCTGGTTTGTGTAGTTGCTCAGGACTTTGAGAGTAGTCATGTTGTTAGACTATGTATTTTGTGACTGGACCTGTATCTAGCTTTACATTTTGGCCATGTACTCGGAACATATTTATATACAAGATGACTTTTGTGTTTAGAACATTTCTGACTCAATATTACATATAGAACAGTTAGCACACTTTGGCCTTATCTTATTTGTCTTTAGAAGAGCTTACTACGATTTATCTCAGGCGTAGGCTGGACATGACTCGGCCCGGCCCAACAATTTGGGTAGCGGATCGTGACATATTTTTAGTGGTGGCCCATACAGGTCCTGACTAAATTGTTTGGTTACGTTATTGTACCAAGCATGCCTGCAATTAGGAACTTAAGGTAACTAGACAACACTAGGAATGACGCTTAGAACACCTAGAGGATTTCTAGGATTGCAACATAGAAAACGTATCACATCATATGCTCGTTATTACAAATTAGATTTTTTGGTTGTTTATGATTGTTTATTTAAAAGAGTCCTTATAAGTTCTTTTATTTTAGATGGTGCTCACCCGCTCATCCCAGTATGCCACACCTGAAAATGAAACACTTTCTACCCAGTCGGTTGACCAGTTGACCGATGCACCTCCACCTCTACCTACCATACTCCCCTCACTCCACAAATCTACCAACCCAGATGCCTCCACCACCTTCCACATCACATCCTAGCAGGACCCGATACTCCCACCACCACCTATTACTATACCTGCCCAGGCTTCCGTCACTCTCGACGGGAACCAACTGCTCACTCTGATCCAGGTGTTCCTAACGACCCATCAGGAGAAGACCGCCCTACTCTGTCAGAGGATGGAGCGTTCTGAGGAGCGTACCGTGTTCCTACCACCGGTAGAGCCACGGCAGAGAGCGGGGAACATCAAGGACTTCATGGGTTTGAACACCAAGGAGTTCATGGGGCCCGAGGGCATCGTAGTAGCAGATGACTGGCTAGACTCGGTAGAGAGGAAACTCCTTGGAGCTAGGTTACCGGGTGACCTCCAGGTCGAGGCAGCGGGATTTCTGCTGACAGACTTGGCAGGAGTTTGGTTCAGGAATGAGCCACTATTCGCGAGAGGAAAGGCCACTTGGGATCAGTTTAAGATCCAGTTCAAGAAGAAATTCTTCTCGACCACCGCGAGGGTAGCCATGGGGCTACGATTCCAGAACATCCAGCAGGGGAACCGTTCTGTTGACGAGTATGCAGGAGAGTTTACTCGATTGAGCCGTTTCGCTCCTAGTCTGGTTGCAAACCCAGAGGAGATGAGGCGTATGTTTTGCCATGGTCTAGTTCCAGACATTGGCATTCTCATAGTAGCGAACGGGACGACTGACTACTACCAGAGCCTAGAGCTGGCACGGAGCATAGAGGAGCGTCTTTTGTTTTGCAAAAGGTCGGATCCTGTACACCACGAGGGACCTTCCAAGTGTCAGGCTTTCCAGCCGAGAGCACCGGTGTCGCACCAGCAGACTTACCATCCTCCGACACCACATCACCCAACTCCGCCAGTTAGAGCCCCGGGACCCCGGCAGCAGAAGGGAGGTATGTGTTCATTCTGTAAAACGCCAGGCCATGGCACTTTCGTCTGTAGAAGAGGTTAGGGACAGTGTTTAGCTTGTGGGTCTACCACCCATCAGCTTCGGGACTGTCCAGTAGCTAGGGTACCAGGTGCCGGACCACCATCTAGAGGGCCGCCGCTCCCGACTCAGCAACAGAGGTTTGGGCAACATCTGCAGTAGCAGAAAGGACCCCAGGGGAAGGCTTATAGTCTGGCTCTTAAGGTGGAACCGGAGCAGGTTTCGGAACTAGATTATTTGGCTGATGTCATCACAGGTATGTTTATTTGCATACTTTTTTTAGCTCTATGCTTGTTTGATTCTGGTGCGTCGCTTAGCTTCCTGTCATTAGAGTTTATGCATAAACATCACTTAGTAGCTACACCTACCGAGGAGATGAGTAGAGTAATGATGGGAGGCGGACCAGTACCCATTAGGGCTATCTATAGATGCTCTATTACTATAGCTGGAAGAGAGTTTAGGGGATGATTCTTTATGATACCACTCCCAGGGTATGATATTATATTGGGGATGGATTGGCTTAGCTATGCTCATGCAGCTATAGACTGTCATGAGGGTAGTATTCTGTTCAGTCCCCCAGGTACGGCACCATTCAGTGTCAGGAGGACAGGGCCGGAGATCAGCCTAGAGCCGAACTGTTGTGCGACAGTTGGGGAGTTAGCACCACCAGACCCTATCATTAAGGAGTTTATGGATGTATTTCCAGAGAATCTTCCAGGACTTTCGCCTGACAGAGATGTGGAGTTCACTATAGATTTAGTACTGGGTTCATCACCAGTATCCCGGGCTTGCTATAGAGTGAACCCCAAGGAGGCCGTAGAGATGAAGGAGCAGATTGATGATCTGTTGAAAAAGGGTTTCATTCGATCTAGTGCTTCTCCATGGGGAGCGCCAGTGCTCTTTGTGACCAAGAAGGATAGTACAGTCCGGTTGTGCATTGACTATCGGGCATTAAATACCATCACCATTAAGAACAAATATCCTCTGTCCAGGATAGATGATTTGTTCGAACAGTTGAATGGAGCGAAGGTATTTTCCAGGATAGATTTGAGATCCGGTTACCACCAGGTGAAATTCAGGGCTGCAGACATCCAGAAGACGGCGTTCAATACGAAGTATGGGCAGTACGAGTTTTTGGTGATGCCATTTGGTCTCACAAATGCGCCAGCTGTCTTTATGAACTTGATGAATAAGATATTTCACCAGTATCTGGATAAGTTCGTCGTAGTATTTATCGATGACATCCTGATATACTCGAAGACGTCGGAGGAGCACGCAGAGCACTTGCGAACAGTTTTGGGGATTCTGAGGCAGGAGAGGTTGTATGCCAAATTGTCGAAGTGCGAGTTCTTTTTAGACCGAGTGGAGTGTCTCAGTCATGTAATCACTTGAGAGAGGATCTCAGTGGATCCCAGGAAGATTGTTGCCGTAGAGACATGGAAGGCTCCGACGTCAGTTTCAGAGATCAAGAGCTTCTTGGGATTAGCAGGCTATTATAGAAAGTTCATCCAGGACTTTGCTAAGATAGCCGAACCCATGACGAAACTGACACGGAAGGACGCAGAGTACATCTGGTCAGAGGACTGTCAGGCAGCATTTGAGGAGCTGAAGAGGAGGCTGATGACCGTTCCAGTTCTGACATTACCTTCAGGGTCTGGAGGTTTCACCATATACAGCGATGCTTCGAGAAAGGGGCTAGGATGTGTCCTACAGCAGCATAGGAAAGTGATTACTTATGCATCTAGGCAATTACAGACTCATGAGCAGAACTATCCTACCCAAGACCTAGAGTTAGCTGCAGTGATCTTTGCACTCAAGTTGTGGAAACACTACTTATACAGAGAGCGAGTGAAAATCTTTATTGACCACAAGAGCTTGAAGTATGTGTTCACGCAGAAAGAGCTGAACATGAGACAAAGACGATAGTTGGAGTTGATGAAAGACTTTGACATCGATTTATAGTATCACCCCGAAAAGGCAAATGTGGTGGCAGATACGCTGAGCAGGCATCTGATGGCATGGTATCTGATGATAGATCGACATTTGCGGGAATACCTGGAGAAGCTCGGTATCAAGATAGTTCGGCCAGGATCCGTGATACAGATGATGGCGCTAGACATTCAGTCAGGTTTAATAGAGCAGATCAAGGAGGCACAGTCTACAGATGAGAGCCTCCGCAGACTCAGGGCCCAGGCTTTAGCTGGATTGCTAGATGACTTCACCGTAGCAGAGGATGGATCCTTGAGGCATGGAAGTCGGTTATGCGTGCCGAAGGGAGAGCTGATAGAGGCAGTCTTGCAGGAGGCGTACCGATCACGATATTCTATTCACCCTGGTGCCAATAAGATGTACCGTGACTTGCGGAAACATCTTTGGTGGCACGGGATGAAGAGAGATGTATTATGTTTTATTTTAAGATGCCTAGTTTGCCAGCAGGTCAAGGCGAAGCATCAGAGGCCAGCTGGTCTATTACAGTCGTTACCCATTCCCAAGTGGAAGTGAGAACACATTACGATGGACTTCATCTCAGGGCTTCCTCGCTCCTAAGGAGGGAAGGATGCCATTTGGGTTATTGTTGACAGGCTGACGAAGTGTGCGCACTTCATACCCTTCAAGGTGGGGCTCTCCACTGAGAAGTTGGCGGAGCTATACATGCAGCAGATAGTTCGCTTGTACGGGGTACCAGTGAGCATCATATCGGACCGGAGATAGCAAATTTACGTCCTACTACTGGAGGAGCTTGCAGAAAGAGTTGGGCAGTCGGCTCAAGTTCCGTACAGCGTACCACCCACAGACAGATGGACAGTCCAAGAGGACGATACAGACGCTTGAAAACATGCTGAGGACGTGTGTGCTGGACTTTGGCGGATCATGGGAGAGCCATCTACACTTGGTAGAGTTTTCATACAACAACAGCTACCAAGCCAGCATCGGTATGTCTCCTTTCGAGGCACTATATGGACGACGATACCGTACACCGCTCTTTTAGGATGATGTTGGGGATAGAGTTATGCTTGGGCTAGAGATGATCACTGATACGGCAGAGAAGGTCAGGATGATCAGAGACAGGCTCAGAGTTGCTCAGGATAGGCAGAAACACTGGGCCGATGCTAGTCGCAGGCCGATGGAGTTCGCTGACGGAGATATGGTGCTGGTGAAGATATCACCTACTAGGGGGACAATCTGGTTCGGACGAGGCGGCAAGTTGAGCCCCAGATATATCGGGCCATTCGAGATACTTGGCAGTATCAGAGAGGTAGCTTACAGGGTTGTACTTTCACCCAACCTAGCAGGAGTTCACGATGTCTTTCATGTGTCTCAGCTGAGGAGATACGTTCCAGACCCCAGCCATGTGCTAGATCATTCAGAGTTGGAGATCGGACCGAGTCTTGCAGTTACTGAGCAGCCAGTGGAGATATTGGATAGGAGGGAGAAGAGGCTGAGGAACAAAGTCATACCCTTGGTCCGAGTAGCTTGGAGCCGTCACTCTCCGGGGGAATCTACTTGGGAGAGGGAGTCGGACATGAGGGAGAGATATCCTTACTTGTTCGATCCAACAGCCGCGAGGGAACCACCCGTTCCTGCTTGATACCTTAGAGGTTAGTCTTAATAGTAGCCTTAGTCATTGTTTGCATTGTTTGCTATATTAAATGTTTGTAGAGTCTTCTTTCCTTGTGTATTTCGAGGACAAAAATTTTCAAAGAGGGAAGATTTGTAAGCCCCTAGATTTTAAAATATTATTTTTATAATTTTAAATAGCATTTATATCTTTAAAATGAGTTATTATAATTACTAAAAATTTTCTAGAATTTTTAAATGATTTTTAAAGCTAAAAATATCGATTTACAATTTATTAAATTGTTTTAATATCAATTTATAATTATTTTAATTGTTTTAAATACTGTTTGCAAAATTTGATTTGTCTGTGCAAATAAAATTTGCACAGAACGACAGCGGGGGGCTATTTGCAATTTAGAAATTGCATTTACTAAGGCGGTGGGGGTTTTAGCAATATCGAATGTTGGGGGGGGCGGTTTCTACAAAACAGTCGCCCGAATCACCGCCTTCTCCGTCGTCATCTCCGGCTAACCCTACCGAAACTCTAACCCTAAACCCTAATTTCCCGTAACACTAGCCCTAATTCGACCGACTTCCCAGCCTATAAAAGCCCCCCGACATAAATCCTAACCCTAGGCACCACCCCGACCACCCTAGCCACCACCCTACCCTATTTCTTCTCCGACAAAGCTCGCCGGAATTAGCCCCTTGCTAGCGCCACCGCTACAGCCACCGCCGTCGTGATCCACCACCACCATTTTGTTCGCCACGACGTGACGAACCCAGCGCTACCCTTCGCCACCGACCCCGACGCTTCCTCCGCCTTGCCGCAGCTTCGACAACCCGCTCGACTGGACACGTAGGTGTCGCTTTGTTCCATGTGTCGCCCCGTGTCTCGTATTTTGCGACACTAGACTCGCCTAGACACGAGCAGTGTGTGAGTGAGTTCGGACACGACCAATTCATGTCGTACGTGTCGTGCACGCCTGGACACTGGACTCGTGTGTCTTCGTGTCCCTAACTGTCAGGACACGAAGACACAGGACTATGGGTTAACGGGTTTAATAGACTGTTATTGGGTTTGAAACCCATTATCTTAATTTATTATAAAACTAACCTAAACCCTAACCCGACCAGCAAGCTCGAGCTGTCCCCCTGGTTAGCTGAGTGGCGCTCTAACCCACCCCCCTGTCCCAGCGGGCCGGAGTTCGGAGCCCCCCTTTTGTTTTCTTTTTGTTTTGTTTTTTATTTTATTTGTTATATATATATATATATATATATATATATATATATATATATATATATATATATAAATCTATATATATATATATATATATATATATATATATATATATATATATATATATATATATCTATATATATATATTATATGTATATATGTATATAGTATGTATATATGTATATTATATGTATGTGTATTAGTATATACTATTATATATACTGTTATATATATAATATATTATATGTATATATATATTTTATATAAGTATTTATATATTTTATATTTATTATATATATATTCATTATATATATATATATATATATATATATATATATATATATATATATATATATATATATATTTATATATTAATGTATTTGTTGTATATGTATATATATTTTAAATACAATTTTGGCAAAATGTCATTATGTGTAAATTCACAAGTTATTTTATTATATAATTTATAACTTGTAATTTACCACTTTAAAAATATTATTATTAAAATACTTTATAAATATATATAATATATATATATATATAATAATATATATATATATATATTATATATTTGAATTACGTATTTTATTAATTATGGCCCATTTGGTGTGCAAACCTAGCATGGGTTTTTGGGCCCAAATGTGTCTATACTTCAATGTCTGTACAAGTCATATTGGACTTGATTCATGACTTTGGGTCCGTATCTGGACTTCGGTTCAATTTCGTATACGTGGATAAAATAGTAAATAATTAATTAATTATTTTCCAGAAATTATTACTTGCTATTTTTGAATATATATATATATATATATATATATATATATAGTAAGTGTTTTAAAAATCAGGAAAAAATTGTATTTAAATACTATGTTAATTTAGCCTATTTAATATAATTTTTCCAGCATTTAGCAAGTAATTTTGACATTTTATAAAAATAGGAAAACAGACTCATTTTCAGGATACTTATGTTTACTAATTTTTAATAAATATCTATGAGGGTTTATAAATTCCAGAAAAATTAGTTTAAATTTCTATAATTAACAAGGATCATTTTGGTACTTTATTTTTGTATAATTGAGCTTTTGTCTATCTTAAAAATTGTTGGAACACAGTGCACAGTCTGATTTAATTATTGATTAATTACGACTTGCGATGTATTGTGTGATTTTGGGGGTATTGTAGTATTGGACCTCACCCTACCATATTGTAAAAGCCTTACAAAGTTATTTTAGTTATTGTATCACCCCCATATTGGTCTCCTATGCTAAAGTCATCATTTGGCTAGGTGTCCAGTCAGAAAGTCGTGTCGCACAACTAGTGTCCTAGTATTTAACTTAGTATAAAACTAAGTTTATGTATTATTTTTACAGTGACGAGACACCAGACATCTGTAGCATTTCCTTCACTACCTTGCTTTGCTAGAGGCAAGTACCTCTACAAACTTTATTTACAGCATATAATGAATTGTGTATAAACTATGTTAATATCTAAACTTCAAGTCGTATATCACCATGTTTCATATACTTCATACTGCTCTCAGTATCCACCATGCTTCATACTGTTCTTAAATCACCCATATATTATAAAATGGGTTAAGGAAAAACTGTTAGTAGAGTATGTGATCATGCCCCCCTTCTCCGTATGTATTTACCGCGCACGGTAACATTCTATATATAACTTTGCCGTAGGTCTGATCCTGCGTTTGTGTATGGATATATACCGATGCAGTTAGTGCACGTATGTGCATTCCAGAAAAATTGATATGTACCACTGTACATCTTATTTACCTATTGACCGATCACGTACATGCTACGGTTTTACATTTTAAAACAAACATATGTTGCCATATCTAAAAACCAATTAAACTATGATATGCCATGATTCCAGTTTATTACACTTATGTTCATTTCATGTTTCATATATTTTAGTTTGTTAGAATCAGTACTTGCTCCCGTCCTGACAAGATAATGTTGTAGGTACACTTACCGAGGGGGAGTTGCAAAGCGATTCCTATTATGGAGTTGCTGACGAGGATCATGCCTTACTTTACGAGGATGTACCTGCGGGAAAACTCGTCTAGTTTGTGTAGTTGCTCAGGACTTTGACAGTAGTCATGTTGTTAGACTATGTATTTTGTGACTGGACCTGTATCCAGCTTTACATTTTGGCAATGTACTCGGAACATATTTATATACAAGATGACTTTTGTGTTTGGAACATTTCTGACTCAATATAGAACTGTTAGCACACTTTGGTCTTACCTTATTTGTCTTTAGAACATCTTACTACGCTTTATCTCAGGCGTAGGCTGGACATGAATCGGCCCGGACCAACAATTTGGGTAGCAGATCGTGATAATATCCATCTATTCAAGTTCATACCCCTAGCTATCTATACAAGTGCTAAACTCAAAACTTACCTAAGCAATGCCCAATGCCTCCTCCTTTTCCCTTCTCCACTCTCAAATATCAAACTCCATGACACACACTCTATTGTATGTCACAAGGTTAAGTGACACACACACACACACACATAGAACCTCAAATGCAGGTTCAAACAGGGCCTGTCCCCCTAGTCCATGATTTACTATACATGGGACATCTCTCTGCAGGACATCCTCCATAATGGCTACTGCTACCAACAGCAACTTAGGCAGCATTATGTTGCTACTGCTGCTCTGCCATATATCTTGTCGACATAACCCTCCCTCCCAAACTCTGATACTCTCACAAGACACTCTACCTTTCCCCCATTTTATCACTCTTGAACATGCTCCTCTTACCTAGACATTACCACATCTATATATACTAATAATACATACATATAGGCATAGATACAACCATATATGTAACTAAGGACTGACTCAAAACACTCATACTAACATGCTACTTGCCTAACTAAATCAAGGGATGTGTATCAAGACAGATGCTAAAGTAGTTCCTAGGCTCGAGCCCTCTACATATACCTCTGTTAAACTAATGTCAAATGTCTAATACGAAGTCAGTATCAAGTCTAAATATATAGGAATAAAGATACTGAAACATAATAAACTACACTCGAGCCTCCTATCTGATACATATATAGGCTAAAAACCCTACCTATACTGAACTAATAGAGGTAATAGAAACGATCTAAACATCAAATAAGTCATGGACAACATCTAATGCAGGAAACACAACAAGGGAACTAAATATATAAACAAATACTTGATCTCAGAAATTAATGACTGAATCAGAGTGAAAGGAATTGAATGAGACTGAACTTCGTGAGCAGGACATCATAATGTGGGTTACTCAAAAAACATCTCCCTATTCATACACTCTTGCCACATCCTCTATTCATTCTAACCTATATATGACACACACATCACTCAGGTGGACACTTATGTGGTTGTCCCATAGTGTCACAAACATAATGGTCTATAGGCCTTAACCTTATCATGTAAACTGCCACACACACACACACACACACATACACATACACACACACACACACACACACACATATATATATATATATATATATATATATATATATATATATATATATATATATATATATATATATATATATATATAAATATATATATATATATATATATAGAGAG
The DNA here is from genome assembly GCA_029216955.1 of Iris pallida. Lineage (NCBI taxonomy): Eukaryota > Viridiplantae > Streptophyta > Magnoliopsida > Asparagales > Iridaceae > Iris > Iris pallida. The sequence continues at coordinate 75,868,737 of JANAVB010003400.1, forward strand.
AGAGAGAGAGACAACACAGTCCATAGAACGCTTATACAATGAAAGTATAATTCTAACACACTTATATATAGAGCACACTAGCTTCCTACTACTACTTAGGACACTAGCCAATCACTTGGTCAAATCCCTCACTCACATTACGTGCTCGATCCCCATCTAAATAGCACTGCTACCATATTATGCAAGATATCTAATAGACAATAGGAACTGGACTTCTAATTGCACAGTGGACAGAACCATACTTGTATGCAGGGCACATGCTAAGCTAAGACCTGATCACATCAAAGGGGCTATTGCTAAAGTGAAGGACTGACCTTAAACCTGGGGCCTCTCTCTACCACTTCCTATTCACTTATAACTCTGATACCAATCCATGGGGAACTTGATAACATGAGAAGATGACTGATACACTCAAGTCTCAAAGCTAATACTAAGCTCATATGTGAATGGTATAAAGGGAAGGAAATATGAACCTTCATGAAAGTAGTAGACACTAATGCAATGACAAAGGAAATGGACCTAGGCTCTCAAATATCTGAACTGGGTTCAGGAGTCTGAACTAAATCAATATCGACAGAACAATGGTGAACATGTACATGCATCCCTGATGCAGACAGGTCAGACATGCAAGTCTTGGCACAATTTGAATGGGCAGAATAGAACTCTAATGAATATTGAACCAGTTACTATGTAGTGACTATGGCCTAAAAAGGTAGGGACAAAATGAAATGGATCTGGACTCAAAGTTCAACCTCTGAGCAATCAACTTGATGCAGGGGACTTCACCTACTCCTATAACTGAGATACAATTAATTAAGGGACTGGTCGATTTGATGAATACGGAATGAATATTAGAGAGACTAAAGCAACAGAACAGTGTCATTTAATTCGAACAAGGACTGACCAGGTAAGGTCCACTTCAGAGCAAGGAGAATGAATCTGAATCAAGGACTGAACATAAGGTTCAGTGTAAAGTCTGATACAAGAATGAACAAAACAGGGAATGTATATAATTGTATGAACTGAATCATAGGCTCATGAGACTGAACATATGGGATACCTGGTCACTAATATGAAAGGGGACATGTTAGTAATGGACTGACATGAAGAAAGCATGGACTGGTTAATATAACAACTGAACTAAACTATTGGGTGATGCAGGACAGTGTACATAACAAAGAATGACAGGGCACTTGCTACCAAACCCCTCCCACATTCATTTAACCCCTCCAAACCAAACCAATAACACAAGACAACATCTAATTAAGCTAACACAATATATAACCATTAGGAAAATAAAGCTAAAACTGAAATTAGAGTTATTAATGCTCTTAGAGTCATTTCATCGAATACTTGGTGTGCGTATCCGATACTCTCGTGATACGCACTTCAAATGGATCCAAAATTGACCCAAATCATTCCTAATGCAATGGGGGGCCTAAATGAATGCATCTACATCAAGGAATAGGAAAAATAGAGGATTTAGAGTGCTCTTACCAATTGGGAGTTGGAATCCCAATGAAAAGTCTCTAGATCTAGATCTCCACCAAGCTTCAATGGCCAAATTGCTCCAAATGCTCCCAAGCTAGGCAATAGAGGCTTCCTTTCTTCAAGGGGAAGAGTTTGCAATTTGTTTTGGAGAATTTGGACTCAATTAGAGGATGGAGACAATTTAGGAAAGAACATAAATTAGGATTAGGGTTTCTAATGAAAGGGGGAAGAAGGAGGCTATGTAGGCTATTAATTGGAAGGGGACGGACTATCATGGCCGGCCACATGGTTTCCTAGGGTTGAGTTTGGTGCAAATGACTAAGGGCCTCTCCTAATTGTCATACCAAACCTTTTAAGGAAGGGCCAATTCTCACTTAATGTTTAAGTCACTAAATGAATTCTAAATGACACTCTAGCTAGATTAGAGTCTAACTTAAGTTGTATAATCTCTCTAACTAAGTTTCTATGGTCATGACTAACATCTAATCAATGTAGTTCTAATGTTTCACCAATGTATGACACTAGCACAACACATTAATTAATAATATTAAAATAATCAAAAAATTATAATTTACTAAAATACCCTCATTCTAGAATGTGGTAGTGATAGTGATCAAACCAATTGTTAGATCTCTCTAGTAAAACAAAAATTATCGGTTCATAGTCATCATCGTCATTAGAATGATATGGACTGAACAGATTAATGGGTTCATATTCAGACGTGAAGATAAGGCAGCGTTCATAGTTTTTTTTTCTAGAAATTCTTGGAGCCATGATGAAATTAAGAAAGAAAAGTGAGAATTATACCTCAAAAAAGATCACAGGTAGAAGAGATTGCCTTCATAGAGCCTTAGATCCGATAAATTTTGAATTTGGAACCTTGAAGAGGAGAAATCTAGGATCAAGGGTTAGGGTTTTTAGGGTTTCGAGCGGCTGTGCCTCAGGAAGAAGAAGAAAAATAATTGAAAGGGTGTTGTTGTTTTGAATTCTGATATAAAAAGTGCCATAGAGTTCGTCCCAAACTCAGTCAGAACTCGGTGCGAGTTCGGCCACTTGATTTTTAGGTCATATTTTGAACAAAGAATGATAAAAATATCCTATAAAATTATAAATTATTGATTAATTAATATCCATTACCTTGGGTAAGCTGTAGGGGCCGGATCCCAGCTTGTAAAGCCCCCTAAATTTCTACTATTTATTTTTTTTATAAATTTGGGACTGATTATTTTTTCTATTTTATTTTTATTATTTACACATCGCGTAGTTGCATTGTACGTCGCGTGCGAAATTTAGTTTTTCGTAATTGCTCGACGAGTGCGAATATGTGCGAGCGTACATATTTTTAGAAAAATATTTTTTTCTATTTTTATGGTTTCAAAATAATATATGTAATAATTATTTTAGCTATCATACCAACATTTCCAATTTCGTTATTTTATTTATTTTATTTATTAAAAGTCTTTCGTAAAAACAGTTATTAATAATAAATAATATTCTTCGTGTATACATATATATTTCATAAATATTTGTTAAGTTTATTTATAAATAATAATGTATTTTTGAAATTATTATTATAGTATTTTTGGAAAAACATATTTTGAAATTTTATGGCAATTTAAATCTTGATTTGATTTTAGGGATTGATTTAAATAGTAAATTAATATCTATAATTGAATTTGATTTATTTTATTTGATTTTAATCTAAGGATGGAATTCAATTATATTTAAATTGATTTAGATTTGGATAGTAATTTTGAGTTAATTTAAATTAAGTGGTAAATTATCTAGAAGGGGATTTAAATCTTTTCCTAATCCATATCCAATTGGGAATTTCTACATCGTATAAAAGGCAGGTACTCCTTCAAATTTCTATCATTCATTATTCCTCAAATTCTATCATTCATTATTCCTCAACAACATTTTTCCATGACATGCGAGCATCGTGTCTGTGTCCACCATCACCATAGCCAATCGTCATCACCTACCATGATCATCATCGTGCGTGTATCGTGTCCATGCTCATATTCTCTTCCACCACGTTCTATTACAATTTTGGATTTTTCGTTCGTCCCCTGCTTCCGGGCCATCGCGACTCCCCTTATTTCCCGGCCTACAAACCCTGCCACTACCAAAATCTCCGTCGTCACCCTAAACCAAAGTCCCGGCCAAACCAACATAGCAAACCCGACACAACCACCTGCAAACAAACACACACGGCAACCGTCACCATGCCCTGCCAACACTGCCTGAACCCAGACACAAGAACATCACTGCCACCTCCACCGTGATCAGCCTGGCCATCCTCCGTCATTCACTGACGCACACCGAGAACCCCGACCATCACCACCTCCAACATCACGCCATCACCAAGTGCCCGTCACCAACAACTCGTCGAAACCCCACACTTTCCTCGACCACCCTTCCCAGAAGATCACCAAGTACCACCACCACCAACGTCACCCCACCCGCTAGGTCACCCCGACCACCCCGGTCGTCCCTGATAAACCAACCATAACCACCGCCACCAGAAATTGCTAACACCCAAAAACCCTCCAAAATTTAAACCACCACCAACACCCTTACCTCGCCGGAGCTGCGCCGCCGTGGGCTTCCGCCGCCCTGAGGACCAGCTCCGCTTCCCCGATGACCCACCGCACAGCCGCCTCCGCAGCCGCCGTAGACCAGCCGACCGTCGCCCTCCGTCTTCCTCCCGCACCGCGCTTGAACCCCGTCGACCGATCTCCTCCGCCGGATACCGATCCCGCTCTTCTCCGCCCTTCCTCTCCTCTTCCTCCGTCGTCGCGCCCCGTGCCGTCTCTGCCCATCGAAAACCCTTTCCACCGACGCTCCCCTTTCTCTCGTCCCCGCGCGCGCCCTTCTCCTTGAGCGCCTCCGTCGCCGCCCCACTCCTCCGCGGCCGGCGACTCCGCCTCTCCCCTCGCCCTCTCTTCCACTCGTCTCCGATTCCCTTTCCCCTTTCTTCTTCTCTCTCTCCTTCTGCTGTTTCATTTCCTTTGATGTTTTATTTGTTTTTTTCTTTCTCACACGAGAAGGAGAGCAAAATTGTTATTTAATATTATATTAATAGGTATAAAAATATTGGTAGGTATTAGTGTAATATATGTATTTGTAACCTTATCAGTACACTACTGTTATTATAAGTACATTTTATTAGTATTTTTCAACCCATTTTTTTATTGTAACAATTAATTATTTACCCCTAAATATTTTTACTAAGTAAATATAGTTTCTCTACAATATATATATATAATATTATTTTTACTTTGACAATTAAGGGTTCTTGCCAAAGATAATTGTTTTTAGAGAATTTAAACATATTATTCTAAAAATATTTTTGACTAAATATAAGTGTAGTACTATCAAATCATATTTATCATTACAAAATATAGTTTTTAGCCTAAATCAAATTTATCTTTATTTTTAAGTATTTATAAAATATTATTTTTACTAATAAAAATAGAGCTCCTATCTAATATCCAATTTTTGACAACTTGGAGTTTTTATCGAAAATGATTTTTCTTGACTTAGTATTTTTCCTATAAACATTTTGACTTATGAAAACTAGTTTTTAGGAATTATAAATATTTTCTAAAGTTCGTATATATACTATTTATCCATTAATTCTTTGATTTTTCTCCTGTCCATACCCAATCCTATTATTCCTATTCCTTCGCCAAATCTGTACTTCCTCCTATCAATCCTAGCTAATTTGACCCTTTTGGACCCAATGGAACTGTCCGTGCCACCACCCGAGATCACCTTGCATAGTTGTTGTGCCGAAGTCGCAGTTCGTGTCATATTGATCATTGCAGTACACCTGGCGTCATACCAGGCAAGACACCTTGCCATTTGCTGTTTATTTATTTTAGCTCATATTTCATGTATTATTTATTATTTTTTTATGCAAAATAAACTGTGATACATGGCATAACCTATTAGAACTTACTGTTCATTTATATTTTCTGCAATGTATTATTTTTCTTACACATTAAACCTATATTTAAGGGACCATCTTGTGTGTTGCATTCATTGGCCTTGACACATTGTACCACGAAGTTGTGTGTTGCATGTAGAACACGAACGTGCGTAATTGGCTGGCCACCAGTACGTACAAGCCGTGCGATAGGAATAACCGCTAATAGGTTGTATGCTAGTTTGACTTAGCGGTTATAGAGGTTTTCTGTTGTGGATACAACATAGTAGGCATTGGGCGGGGAGGACAATTCCTTAGCGTATGGGCTTCCATGCACTTTCCCTTGTGACCCGAAAGCTCTGCTAGAGGTACGGGGTTGATGACCCATGATTACTGACGGCCACTGACGTTCTGCGGAACGTTATGCTCTTACTGATTGGGCCTCTGGTGCCCCAAGGGGGGACTACGTCGATCCTATTTAGCCAGGGTCTATGCGCAGGAAAGATTGTTCTTAACTACATTTCACTTAGAACGGTAGGCTACCTTATCCGTTAGGTACGAGTACTTTTGGTTTGGGTACTTGTATCGTGGCTTAGAACAATAACTTGTCATGGATTAGTTCATCACATCTTATCCTTGTTTGGTTATAGGTGTGACTTACTACTTCGATGAGTAGGTATTGAACCTTGTTGGGGTCCGGATACCATATTGGATTTATAGCATAGAAAGATACATCACCGTGAATTAGTTTACCATCTTCTGTCCTTGTTTGGTTGGGGAGATGGTAAGCTAGTTCAATAGGTATGTATTGGACCATGTTATAATTCAATTGACTTATTTATTTGAGAAATAATTATTCAGTTTATAAGGCATGATATTATGTGTCTTGTTACGTCCCTCTGAGGACCTGGTTATCTCCCCAGGTGTGTGCTCTTGTCTTTCGCAGGTGCTCTAGCTCTAGCCGTGATCCTCTCCATTTCTTCGAGGATGATTGCACTTGGATCTACTTCGCTTCGCTCGCCAAAATTATTTCTTTTCTCATGTATTTTTCCTTTACTTGTTGGTAGTGGATTTGTCTCCGCCCAACATATTGTATCAAGACAGTTCATTACAATTATATGATATCTTTTATTCATTGATTTTTGTGTGGATGAGATTAGTTATGGTTCTACTGTATTTTACAGCTTATATATTCATACGAGGTTTCCATATATTGGAGTGTACTTCGTGTTGGCCCATTTGGTTATATGGTCAAACCTGATTTTAATAATTGAATAAACTCTGTCTGGATATACAAAGCTAGTCGGGACATCTCGGACTCTTGAACATGATCAAGAATGGCTATCCACTGCTTTCAAGACCGAAGATCTGTTTGCCTACTCGAGTCTGTAATTCCTTATGTAATGTATTTTTATTTTATTTGAGTCTAGAAATATGTTGTACACCGAGTCGTACTGGCAAATAGGCTACCCTCAAATGAGTTCAAAATGTTTTAAAATAACCTCTCAAAAAGGTTTACAAAAAGGTTTTCAAAAAGGTTTTTCAAAAATCACCAAAAAGCTTTTTCAAAATGCTAACTAAACCCTGACTTAACCCTGACAGAACTCGGACCGAGTTCGGCCAGAGTTCGGCCAGAGTTCGGTTAGTGGCCATTGTGATTTTGAATCCTTGAAACTTGGTCCTCCTGCAGTTGCAGATTTGACCGAGATTTGCTCATAGAGTTCTGCCCGAATTCTGCCCGAATTCTGTCAGAAGTCTGCCTTTGAAAGTCCTATAAATAGAGAAGGATTTCGATCATTTCAACTCACTCATTCACTTTCAATCTTCTCTCTATCTAAAGCTTTCAGTCTTTCAAAGAGTTTTCTAGAGCTTTCAATTTCAGATCCCAAGCCAATTACAATCCTCTAGTCGATTTGCCAGTGCGGTACGGTCTAGAAGTTTCTGAGAGATTGTAATCAGAAGGCTTGATTGAAGAATACCTTTTCACATTTGAAGTTGGACGAGTTCTTCGTATCAAAGCTCGTGTTGTAGAAGTTGCAAGGACTTCGTAAGAAAACTTGCAATTTTTCTAATAGTGGATTCAACTGGTAGCAAGAGTTCTACCGACTGGATTAGTCCTCAACAGAGGGATACCAGTATATATCGCTGTCTTTGCGTTTGCTCTCTTAACTCTGTCTTTACTTTATTTCAGTTGTGATTAATATTCTGTGATTGTGCTGCTAACATTTTTAATTAGCATTATTCTGCTGCCAACTCTATTCACCCCCCCTCTAGAGTATTACGCTTTACTATTTCGTTCCTACAATTGGTATCAGAGCGGGTGTTACAGGTAAAGCAAAGGTAATAGTGCAATTATTTATTCATTTTAATTAACTGTTATATAGATCATAGCACAACACATAGCAACTGTGAAATTCACAAGTGAAGGCCAGGCCACAAACAGACCTCCACTGTTTGATGGTACGAACTATACCTATTGGAAAACACGGATGAGTTTCTTCTTGAAATCACTTGACTTTGATTTATGGTCCATTGTTCTTGATGGCTATCAAAATCTACCTCGTATAAATATTGATGGAGTTTTAGTTGAAAAACCCCACAGCAGATATACAGAGGAAGAAAAGAAAAGGGCCAGTCTTGACGTACGTGCCATTAATGCTCTCTTTTGTGCTTTAGACATAACTGAATTTAACAGGGTATCTATCTGCACAACGGCTAATGAAGTGTGGAAGCTACTTAAAGTCACACATGAAGGCACGACTCAAGTCAAAGAATCTAAAGTCAGCAGACTTACTCAAGAGTACGAGGCGTTCAAGATGAAGCCCAACAAAACAGTTACACAAATGTTCGAGAGATTCCTGGATATTGTAAATCCTTTGTCCTTCTTAGGCAAAGATTACAGTAACCATAAAAAGATTCGCAAACTCCTGCGAGCACTTACCAAGAACTGGATTCCGAAGGCTACTGCAATCATTGAAGGGAACGACCTCACAACTATGTCTCTCGAAGTACTCATGGGTAAACTACTCACTCATGAACTAGAGCTACAAGATTTTGAAGAGCCTACACCAAAGGAGAAGACGATCGCTCTCAAGGCTCAGCACAGAAAAGCTGCTGAAGGTGACTCAGACAGTAGTGGATCTGACGCTGAAGATCAAGCACTCCTAGAAAGGAAGTTCAAAAGATTCATGAGATATGAGAAGAGAGTCAAAGAGAACAACAGCAACAACTGGTATCAAGAAGATGCTGTTTGCTATGGTTGCAAGAAGAAGGGACACATGAAGAAGGATTGTCCCACAAACTCATCATTCAGCAAGAAGAGCAACAGGTATGAAAAAGGGAACCTAAAGAAATCAACATCTAGAAGATATACCAATACCAGCATATGGCATGAAAGTGAAGCCAGCGACTCAGAAGATGAACAATCAGAAGACGCTGCAAACGTATGCTTTATGGCATCCGATCAGGTACCTACTGAACCTGTAGTTGATACTTATGATGACTTCACCTTTGAGCAATTAGGAGATGCCTTCAGTGACCTGATGACTGATTACAGGAAACTGCGTAGTAAGTATCAGACCTCTAAGAAGGTACTCAAAGAGTACAAAGGTGAAATAGGTAGACTTATCGACCTACTAGCTGAGGTTAGAAATAATATTAGTGAGTCTGGTGAGCTTTCTTCAACAAAGCTCTTATTACACTAGACTACCAAGTCATCTGAAGAGAAAGACAAAATTATTGACCAACTCAAGGAAGAACTTTCTATAGAGAAGAAAAGTCTTCAATGTGCACAAATCAGAATAGAATCACTCACTTCTGATTATACTAAGTTGTATGACACTTCCAAAAGATTGGAAATTAGGTTAGGAAAATAGCCTGAGCCTGCTGCTTCCTTCCCTAACACGTGTCACTTACCGAAAAATCAGAACATTCCCAAGCCAAACACTGTCAGACCTAACCCTATAAAACCTTTACCCCAAAAGGTTAAGCCCAAACAAGATTATAGGTATGCTTTCTTCTATACTAGAAAACCTAAACCTACCAGCCATGCATACCACTCAGATTTCAACACTCGACATGCACAATGTCATTATTGTGGCCTCATTGGTCATATTTCATCTGCATGTAGAATGAGAAAGCTTGTTGATTTGAATGTTTATGCTTGGATACCTAAAGCTAACAATTCAGGACCCTACAAAAAATGGGTACCAAAAGTTTCATCTGCAAACTGTTTTGTGGGTGGAATACCCTTCACATGTTAGAAGCAAATGGATCATCGACAGCGGTTGCTCACGGTATATTACCGGTGACGCTACCCTATTTGCAACACTGTCGAAGAAAAAGAAGGAAGGCTATGTCTCCTTCGGTAATAACTTGAAAGGGTATATTATTGGTATCGGTGAGGTTGGTAAGTCTCCCTATCCTGTGATTAAGGATGTCTGTCTGGTTACCGAGTTGAAACATAATCTACTCAGCATAAGTCATCTAGCTGATCATGGTTATGGCATCAACTTTGGCGAAGACAAATGTACTATAGTTGATAGCTCAACTGGTAGTACTATCTTTGAAGGTATCAGGGAAGACAATATATATGTTTTCTATTTGTTAGAAGAAACTAACATTTCAGGTAGATGCTTAATGGCCAAGAGTGATGAGAGTCATCTGTGGCATATGAGACTCGGTCACGCTAATATGGATACGATATCAAGATTATCCACAAAGAAGCTAGTACGCGGTTTATCAGACATTACATTCAAGAAGGACTCGGTATGCAGCCAATATGAAAAGAACAAAGCTACCAGATCCACTTTCAAGTCAGTAAACGCAGTATGTACTACTAGACCTCTACAATTGCTTCATATGAACTTATTCGGTCCTAGCAGAGTTGTTAGCCTCGAAGGTAAACTTTATGCTTTCGTAATTGTAGATAATTTTTCTAGATACACGTGGGTATATTTCTTGACACGCAAGAATGATGCATTATCTGAATTTGTCGCCTTTTACAAGAAGTACAGAATGAAAAAGGTTACATGATCACTCGCATAAGAAGCGATCATGGAGGCGAATTCGAGAATGCTCATTTTGAGCAATTTTATGACACACACGGTTTTGTACACGAGTTCTCCTGCCCTAGGACTCCACAACAAAATGGAGTTGTGGAACGTAAGAACAGAACTCTAACCGAAATGGCCAGAGTAATGTTAAACCAGTTTAGTCTACCCAAATATTTCTGGGCTGAAGCTGTCAACACAGCTTGCTTTGTACTCAATAGAGTTCTAATTCGACCCAAATCGAAGAAGACTCCTTTTGAGTTATGGTTTGATAGAATTCCATCTGTTTCATACTTTAGAATTTTTGGCTGTAAATGTTTTATTCTTAATACAAAAGACAATTTGGGAAAATTTGATGAAAAGGCCGATGAAGGCATATTTTTAGGTTATGCGGCGAAGAGCAAAGGATACAGAGTCTTCAACAAAAGAACCATGATCATCGAAGAGTCAATCAACGTTACCTTTGATGAACTAAATCAGATGACGATCGATGACAATGACGAAGATCCAACTGTACCAAGCTCAACATCAGCTGAACCTCAACCAAGCTCTGCACTAGCTGATCATCCAAAAGATTTGGTAATTGGTGATATTACCAAAGGAGTAAGTACTCGTACATCCTGTAGAGATATTGTTTCTAGTGTTGCATTTATTTTACAGCTAGAACCCAAAACTATTGATGAAGCATGTAGTGATAGTTTTTGGATAGATGCTATGCAAGAGGAATTAAACCAATTTGAACGAAATCAAGTTTGGGAACTTGTTCCCAGGCCTATTGATCATCCGGTCATTGGCACCCGTTGGGTATTCCGAAATAAACTTAATGAGAATGGTTTAGTGACTCGTAATAAGGCTCGACTCGTAGCTCAAGAATACAATCAAGAAGAAGGTATCGACTACGATGAGACTTATGCCCCAGTTGCGAGATTAGAATCCATTCGCATGTTATGTGCATTTGCATGTTTTCATGATTTTAAATTTTTTCAAATGGATGTCAAGAGTGCTTTTTTAAATGGTTTTATAAAAAAAAAAGTTTTTGTAGCACAACCTTCAGGTTTCACGGATTTCAAAAACCCAGATCATGTTTTCAAGTTGAAGAAAGCCTTATACGGTTTAAAAGAAGCACCTCGTGCTTGGTATGATCGTTTAAGCTCTTTTCTACTTGACAACGATTTTTCAAAAGGCAAGGTTGACACTACACTGTTTATTAAGTCTTTTAATGGCAAACTTCTTTTGATTCAAATCTATGTTGATGATATTATATTTGGATCTACTGATGAATCTCTGTGTCAAGAATTTTCTAAGTGTATACAGAATGAGTTTGAGATGAGCATGATGGGAGAACTGAAATTCTTTCTCGGATTGCAAATCAAACTTACTGATAATGGGACATTTATAAATCAAGCCAAGTATACAAAAGACCTGCTAAAGAAGTTTGATCTGGACAATGTCAAACCTATTGGCACTCCAATGGCAACTTCAATAAAGCTTGATTCAGATGAACAAGGCAAGCCAGTCGACACACGTAAGTATCGAGGTATGATTGGTAGTTTACTTTATTTAACTGCTTGTCGTCCAGATATAATATTTAGTGTTTGCTTGTGTGCACGTTTTTAAGCTAACCCAAAGGAATCACATCTGTCCGCAGTTAAGCGTATCTTTCGATACCTTAAGGGCACTTCTTCTGTTGGCTTGTGGTATCCCAAAACTAAGTCCTTTGACCTTATTGGTTATTCGGATGCAGATTTTGCTGGATGCAAAGTTGATAGAAAAAGTACCAGTGGCACATGTCATTTCTTAGGCAAGGCTTTAGTCTCATGGTTTAGTAAAAAGCAAAATTATGTAGCCCTATCAACAACAGAGGCTGAGTACATCGCCGCAGGACGTTGTTGTGCTCAGATTTTATGGATGAAACAAACCCTGGAAGACTATAATTTATTTTACACACATATTCCTATTTTTTGTGATAACACGAGCACTATTAATTTGACTAAGAATCCAGTATGTCACTCTCGTACTACACATATCGAGATTCGACATCACTTTCTTAGAGATCATCATCAAAATGGAGATATAAACCTTGTATACATAGATACTGAAAATCAACTAGCTGACATCTTCACTAAACCTCTAGCGGAAGATCGTTTCAATTATTTACGTCAAGAATTAGGAATTTTAGACGTCAATAATATTAATTAATTTTGTTTTATGATTATATATCATTACGCAAAAACTGTGTTAGAGACAAGCCAATAAAGAGTCTGTCTGTCACCACAACTACGGTTGAAGCGAAGCGGTACTTAAGAGTTCCCCGGTGAACCTCCGCCAGCTGGGACAGTACTCCTACAGCTAATCTGAAACAGTCACTGTGTAACGACATTTAATCTATAAAATAATATTAATTATGTTAATTGAAGTTGAAATGACTAATCTTTGAATTAAATATTTGAAATGAGACAATAAAAAAGAATAGCTAAAATCAACTTTATAGAACCGTAGGCGAATTCGGCCAGAGCTCTGACCGAATTCGGCCCGAGTTCGGTTGAGGGTACCTGGTTATATATACAGAACCCGAGCAGCCCTTCTTCTTCATTGCTTCCAAACTAATCACAACAGCAGTAGCAGCCGCGAAGGAGCCCCGAACCCTAGTTTTTCACCACCCTCTTTCTTCCAATCCAAGTGGTGAAATCCATCCAAAATTTGGATTCGTGCGGAGTTCGTCGTCCTCTTCAACATACTTTGATTTTGGGAGGTATAACCCCATCTTTCTCCACTTTTTATAGTGCATTTTTATTTCAATTTGCACAAATGGCACCCAAATTCAATCCATCAAAGAGGAAGAAGACTAACCCTAGTGAGGAAGGGTCATCTTCGCATCCACATACGGATTCCCTCTTCTCGTCGGTCCAAACGAGCGATGGTGCGTTCGACGAGTTTTTCTTTCAAACCCTAGACCAAGCCCTACTGTGGTATGGAGACTTCTCCATGAGATCCATATGCACAGGCGCTCCAGTCAAATGGACTGTATTTCCTGATCATCGTCATTTATTTGAGGCATTAGGGTTACATCTTTTTGTTAAAATCTGCTTCCCTATAGCAACTAATGCCATTAGATTATTTTATTGCAATCTCATATTAAACAATTTTGATGTGAGCACTCGTGTTGGAGGTATTAATATCGATTTCAATGATGACCTCTTAGCGGAGACCCTTGGTATCCCTAACGAAGGTGAACCGCTAGTTGACATCACAGAATTTGATTTTTTCGAAGGCACGACACTCGCCAGTTTCAAAGCGGAACTCTGTACACCTGATAGAGTACGCTCTGGAAAGTTCAAGGCTAACAACCTGAACTTGTTTAACTATAAATTGCATCGCATCATCTATTCCACTATCATTCCAAAATCTACTTCAAAGGATGATGTGACTTCTCTTGAGCTGTCCGCCATGTACCATATTCTTAAGGGGATTCTATTTTCTGCCCCTAAGACCATGATTCAGATGATGGTCGTTGTCGTGCAAGAGATAGAAATCTCTCTTACGCGATGATTCTTCCACGCATCTTTCAGCGCTTCGATATCGATCTGTCGACTTGTACTCAGGACCCTGAGCCCAAGTTTCTTCAGTTATCTCGTCGTAGCATGACTGCTTCAGCTCCACCTTCTGCTCCTCCTACTGCACCTTCTCCACCACCTCATCAGTATGCCACGACATTTGAGGGCATACATCAGTATTTATCTACTTTGCACGTCTCGATGACGGATATGGCTCGCGAGCGTGAGTTCCGCGACGTCACCCGCTATCAGGCGCTTGCAAACTCCTTAGCTGATCTTCGTTTCGCCCAGACTGGTCATTCAGCCGGTTCCATCCCTAGAGATCCAGTTTTCTCAGGTTATCGCTGTGAGGATGAGGCTGTCCATGCCTACTTCCAGCCCGATAACGCCTATGATTGGTACCGTCCTGACCGTGCTCCACATCGTGATTATGTTGGTGAGTTCTATGCTGGCGCCCCTCTACATCCTTCTGGCGCTGGTATCTCTGGAGCTGGTCCTTCAGGACATGCTGGTCGAGCTGCTGATAATGATGATGATGAGGATGATGATGATGATGAGGAGATGTGACTATATGATTTTGAGTGATATTTTATTGCACACTTGGAAATGCTCCGACATTCCAAGTTATTATCAGTACTTTTTTATTAGCACTTTTAGTATGCTTTAGTACTCTTTTCTTTCATGGACATGTTTATTATGCCTTAGTTTATGGCATTCAGTTTATTTCAGCATTATGTTTCAGTTTCAGTTTATGATAGCACTATTTCTTATATTGCTTCATTCTTTATAACTGCCTGTGAAATTACATGCCTGTGATGATTTTTCTTTTAATACATGCCAGTGATAATTCTCTTTTATATATGTTTTCTCACTATTTGTTACTTATGCATTTGATTGCGGGGGAGCTTTATCTTTTGCAATTATTTTGCTAAGTGACAAAGGGGGAGAAAATTAAAGATCTAACATTTTTTTGAGATAATACAGGATATGAACAATTTCTACTTTTTGATATTTTTGAACAAGCTTAATGTTATATCATTCATAGTTTGTCAATTATCAAAATAGGGGAGATTGTTGGCCCATTTGGTCATATGGTCAAACCTGATTTTAATAATTGAATAAACTCTGTCTGGATATACAAAGCTAGTCGGGACATCTCGGACTCTTGAACATGATCAAGAATGGCTATCCACTGCTTTCAAGACCGAAGATCTGTTTGCCTACTCGAGTCTGTAATTCCTTATGTAATATATTTTCATTTTATTTGAGTCTAGGAATATGTTGTACACCGAGTCGTACTGGCAAATAGGCTACCCTCAAATGAGTTCAAAATGTTTTTAAAATAACCTCTCAAAAAGGTTTACAAAAAGGTTTTCAAAAAAGTTTTTCAAAAATCACCAAAAAACTTTTTTAAAACCCTAACTAAACCCTGACTTAACCCTGATAGAACTCGGACCGAGTTCGGCTAGAGTTCGGCTAGAGTTCGGCCAGAGTTCGGTTAGTGGCCGTTGTGATTTTGAATCCTTGGAACTTGGTCCTCCTGCAGTTGCGGATTTGACCGAGATTTGCTCATAGAGTTCTGCCCAAATTCTGCCCGAATTCTGTCAGAAGTCTGCCTTTAAAAGTCCTATAAATAGAGAAGGATTTTGATTATTTTAACTCACTCATTCACTTTCAATCTTCTCTCTAACTAAAGCTTTCAGTCTTTCAAAGAGTTTTCTATAGCTTTCAATTTCAGATCCCAAGCCAATTACAATCCTCTAGTCGATTTGCCAGTACGGTACGGTCTAGAAGTTTCTGAGAGATTGTAATCAGAAGGCTTGATTGAAGAATACCTCTTCACATTTGAAGTTGGACGAGTTCTTCGTATCAAAGCTCGCGTTGTAGAAGTTGCAAGGACTTCGTAAGAAAACTTGCGGTTTTTCCAATAGCGGATTCAACTGGTAGCAAGAGTTCTACCAACTGGATTAGTCCTCAACAGAGGGATTCCAGTATACATCTCTGTCTTTGCGTTTGCTCTCTTAACTTTGTCTTTACTTTATTTCAGTTGTGATTAATATTCTGTGATTGTGCTGCTAACATTTTTAATTAGCATTATTCCGCTGCCAACTCTATTCACCCCCCTAGAGTATTACGCTTTACTATTTCGTTCCTACACTTCGTATGTATACAGCTGGCATGTCTACGTTCCTAGTTCTACGTATTTTGGGACTGGGGCGTTATATGTTTTTGTGGTGGCCCATGCAGGTCAAGATAAATTATTTGGTTACTTTACCGTACCAAGCAAGCCTGCGAATAGGATTAGAAGTCTAAGATCTCATCCACATAATTGACCTCTTTCCTCGATTCCATATTCGAACTATCGTTCGACTCATCGACTGCATCTTGCTTGATTTCTTCCATCAAAATTATTATATTTCCTTCGTGTTTTGCTAGAGGTTAGACATGTGACCCCTACTAGTTAGACATTATCCCAAAACACCATTAGTTTAAATTTTAAGTTGGGTAGAATGCCTTGTGACCTAGCAAACCATTTGTACTTGTGACCTATATTCACAAGTTTACTTAGATTCTAGAATTTATAGGGCCCTAACCCATCTAGTCAACCAAGGACTTGGACAAGCAGACTGTAGGACGACTGTATGGAGACCAACATAGGATATGACTTAGAATCGTTTGAACTAATTCTACTTTAGTTCAATCTTAATCTCACGTGCCTATATTTTTACTATCTAGACTAATGATGCTAATGTAGCCTAGTTTTTGCAAGCTCAAATCTTTATTAAGCTTGTTCATGACGTATGTTATTGGAGGCCTCCACTAACGTATTGTCTACTCAGAACCGGTGCATGATGGTCTGATCAACCTAGTGCACTTTTGGTTCGCTTTTATCTATCGTTCTACGTGGATGGGGACATAGCTAAACTTGCCCTCTAGAGTCCCATCCGCGACTGCCTTGGCAACTCCTTTTGAATTATTCGGTCGCCTTTGAACCACATATTCGTATTCGATAACGCCTCATTCGAACTCTATATTGCTTTCGCCTTCACCTATTTTAGAAGGACGAAGGCGTTATACTAGAATTTCCTCTAGCCTTCCTCTCGATTATGACCATTCTCACTCGATGTTGCTATATCTTCATTCTAAAACTACTCGTCCTTTCTCGGCCCTATAATTACTATCATGACCTTCTAATCGCTTAATTTATGAGTAAATCAAATTAGTTCTCTTAAATCGTGCCCTCATCTTACTCTCAAAACATATCCTTTAGGTCTCCCCTTTATCCTCTTGATACCATATTACTCCTTGCATGTTATCATGACTAACTTTAACCCTTAACTTTTTAATTGTAGCGTAAAACTCATGACCCTCATTCACTACCCACGACCATACCCGTATTATTTTTCTATGATCTAGATCGCAACTTCTTACGACATGATTTTGTTGAGCCTTATAATTGATTGTTCCCCACCGATATCCCCTTGTGTCTTTCCACCCCCTACTTATTCTTAATTTCGAGGACGAAATTCTTTTAAGTTGGGTAGGATGTAAACCCCCCTAAATTTCTACTATTTATTTTTATAAATTTGGGAATGATTTTTTCTATTTTTTTATTATTTGTACGTCGCGTAGTTGTATTGTACGTCGCGTGCGAAATTTTGTTCTTCGTAATTGCTCGATAAGTGCGAATATGTGCGAGCGTACATATTTTTAGAAAAACATTTTTTTTTACTATTTTTATGGTTTCAAAATAATATATGTAATAATTATTTTAGCTATCATACCAACATTTCCAAGTTCGTTATTTTATTTATTTTATTTATAAAAAGTCTTTCGTAAAAATAATTAATAATAATAAATAATATTCTTCGTGTATACATATATATTTCATAAATATTTATTAAGTTTAATTGTAAATAATAATATATTTTTGAAATTATTATTATAGTATTTTTGGAAAAACATATTTTTAAATTTTATGGCAATTTAAATCTTGATTTGATTTTATGGATTGATTTAAATAGTAAATTAATATCTATAATTGAATTTGATTTATTTTATTTTATTTTAAACTAAGGATGGAATTCATTTATATTTGAATTGATTTAGATTTGGATAGTAATTTTGATTTGATTTAAATTAAGTGGTAAATTACCTAGAAGGGGATTTAAATTTAAATCTTTTCCTAATTCCTATCCAGTTGGGAATTCCCACATCCTATAAAAGGCAGGTACTCCTCCAAATTTCTATCATTCATTATTCCTCAACAATATTTCTTCATGACGTGCGAGCATCGTGTCTGTGTCCACCGTCACCATAGCCAATCGTCATCATCTACCATGATCACCATCGTGCGTGCATCGTGTCCATGGTCATATTCTCTTCCACTACGTTCTATTACAATTTCAGATTTTTCTTTCGTCCCCTGCTTCCCGGCCATTGCGACTCCCCTTATTTCCCGGCCTACAAACCCCGCCACTACCATAATCTCCGTCGTCACCCTAAACCAAAGTCTCGGCCAAACCAACATAGCAAACCCGACACAACCACCTACAAACAAACACCCACGGCAACCGTCAGCATGCGCTGCCAACACTGCCTGAACCCAGACACAAGAACATCACTGCCACCTCCATCGTGATCAGCCTGGCCATCCTCCGTCGTTCACTGACGTACGCCGAGAACCCCGACCATCACCACCTCCAACATCACGCCATCACCAAGTGCCCGTCACCAACAACTCGCCGAAACCCCACACTTTCCCCGGCCACCCTTCCTAGAAGATCACCAAGTACCACCACCACCAACGTCACCCCATCCGCTAGGTCACCCCGACCACCCCGGTCGTCCCTGATAAACCAACCACAACCACCGCCACCAGAAATTGCCAACACCCAAAAAAACCCCAAAATTTAAACCACCACCAACACCCTTACCTCGCCGGAGCTACGCCGCCGTGGGCTTCCGCCGCCCTGAGGACCAGCTCCGCTTCCCCAATGACCCTCCGCACAGCCGCCTCCGCAGCCACCGTAGACCAGCCGACCGCCTCCCTCCGTCTTCCTCCCGCACCGCGCTTGAATCCCGCCGACCGATCTCCTCCGCCGGACCCCGATTCTGCTCCTCTCCGCCCTTCCTCTCCACTTCCTCCGCCGTCGCGCCCCGTGCCGTCTCCGTCCATCGAAACCCCTTCCCACCGTCGCTCCCCTTTCTCTCACCCCCGCGCACGCCCTTCTCCTTGAGCGCCTCTGCCGCCGCCCCACTCCTCCTTCGCGGTCGGCGACTCCGCCTCTCCCCTCGCCCTCTCTCCCGCTCGTCTCCGATTCCCTTTCCCCTTTCTTCTTCTCTCTCTCCTTCTGCTGTTTTATTTCCTTTGATGTTTTATTTGTTTTTTTCTATCACACACGAGAAGGAGAGCAAAATTGTTATTTAATATTATATTAATAGGTATAAAAATATGGGTAGGTATTAGTGTAATATATGTATTTATAACCTTATCAGTACACTACTGTTATTATAAGAACATTTTATTAGTATTTTTCAACCCATTTTTTATTGTAACAATTAATTATTTACCCCTAAATATTTTTACTAAGTAAATATAGTTCCTCTACAATATATATATAATATTATTTTTACTTTGACAATTAAGGGTTCTTGCCAAAGATAATTTTTTTTAGAGAATTTAAACATATTATTCTAAAAATATTTTTGACTAAATATAAGTGTAGTATGCTATCAAATCATATTTATCATTACAAAATATAGTTTTTAGCCTAAATCAAATTTACCTTATTTTTAAGTATTTATCAAATTATTTTTACTAATAAAAATAGAGCTCCTATCTAATATCCAATTTTTGACAACTTGGAGTTTTTGCCGAAAATGATTTTTCTTGACTTTAAGTATTTTTAAGTATTTTTCCTATAAACATTTTGACTCATGAAAACTAGTTTTTAGGAATTATAAATATTTTCTAAAGTTCGCATATATACTATTTATCTATTAATTCTTGGATTTTTCTCCTGTCCGTACCCAATCCTATTATTCCTATTCTTTCGCCAAATCTGTACTTCCTCCTATCAATCCTAGCTAATTTAACCCTTCTGGACCCAATGGAACTGTCCGTGCCACCACCCGAGATCACCTTGCATAATTGTTGCGCCGAAGTCGTAGTTTGTGCCACATTGATCATTGTAGTACACCGGGCGTCCTACCAGGCAAGACACCTTGCCATTTACTGTTTATTTATTTTAGCTCATATTTCATGCATTATTTATTATTTTTTTATGCAAAATAAACTGTGATACATGGCATAACCTGTTACACTTATGTTCATTTATATTTCCTGCTATGTATTATTTTTCTTACACATTAAACCTAGATTTAAGGGACCACCTTGTGTGTTGCATTCATTGGGCTTGACACGTTGTACCACGAAGTTGTGTGTCGCATGTAGAACACGGACGTGCGTGATTGGCTGGCCACCAGTACATACAAACCGTGCGATAGGAATAACCGCTAATAGGTTGCATGCTAGTTTGACTTAGCAGTTATAAAGGTTTTATGTTGTGGATACAACATAGTAGGCATTGGGCGGGGAGGACAATTCTTTAGCGTATGGGCTTCGATGCACTTTTCCTTGTGATCCGGAAGCTCTGCTGGAGATACGGGGTTGATGACCCATGATTACTGACGGCCACTAACGTTCTGCGGAACGTTATGCTCTTACTGATTGGGCCTCTGGTGCCCCAAGGGGAGACTACGCATATCCTATTTAGCCATGGTCCATGCGCAAGAAGGATTGTTCTTAACTATATTTCACTTAGAACGGTAGGCTACCTTATCCGTTAGGTACGAGTACTTTTGGTTTGGGTACTTGTATCTGATCGTGGCTTGGAACAATAATTTGTCACAGATTAGTTCGTCACATCTTGTCCTTGTTTGGTTGTAGGTGTGACTTACTACTTCGATAAGAAGGTATTGAACCTTGTTGGGGTCCGGATACCATATTAGATTTATAGCATGGAAAGATACGTCACCGTGAATTAGTTTACCATCTTTTGTCCTTGTTTGGTTGGGGGGATGGTAAGCTAGTTCAATATGTGTGTATTGGACCATGTTATAATTCAATTGACTTATTTATTTGAGCAATAATTATTCAGTTTATATGGCATGATATTATGTGTCTTGTTACGTCCCTCTGAAGACCTGGTTATCTCCCCAGGTGTGTGCTCTTGTCTTTCGCAGGTGCTCTAGCTCTAGCCGTGATCCTCTCCATTTCTTCGAGGATGATTGCACTTGGATCGTCTTTGCTTCGCTCGCCAAAATCATTTCTTTTCTCATATATTTTTCCTTTATTTGTTGGTAGTGAATTTGTCTCCGTCCAACATATTGTATCAAGACAGTTCATTACCGTTATATGATATCTTTTATTCATTGATTTTTGTGTTGATGAGATTAGTTATGTTCTACTGCATTTTATAGCTTATGTATTCATACGAGGTTTCCATATATTGGAGTGTACTTCGTATGTATACAGCTGGCATGTCTACATTCCTAGTCCTACGTATTTTGGGACTGGGGCGTTACACAGCTAGCGGTAGTCCGAAGACACTTGGCACCTCGTCACTTAGGCTTTTACGCCTTGTTGACAGAAGGACCCTTCGGCTTGTACCCAAAATAACTTTAATTAATAAATTATTGAATATAAGTTTTAAGTATTTTTATTAAACATAATCTATTATGACTCCGAAAATTCAAGTATTCCTTACTCTCGACGCAAATAGTCAAAACGATCTTTGGCTAGTGCTTTTGTGAATATGTCTGACAGTTGATAATCTGTGTCAATGAACTCTAGACTGATATATCCGTGTTGCTGGTGATCACGTAGAAAATGTCGACGTATTTCTATGTGCTTAGTGCGTGAATGACATACCGGGTTCTTAATCAGAGTAATAGTGTGAGTGTTATCATAGTAAATAAGAATCTTAGTGTAGTGCAGATTATAGTCTTCTAGGATTTCCTTCATCCACAGAATTTTAGCATAACAATGTCCTGCGACGATATACTCAGCCTCATTTGTTTATAATGCTACAAAATTTCATTTTTTGCTAAACCAAGAGACTAAAGATTTACCTAAAAAATGATACGTACCACTGGTAATTTTACGGTCTACTTTTCATCCAGCAAAATCAACATTTGAGTAACCAATTAGGTCAAACGATGTGGTTTTAGGATACCATAAGCCGATAGTAGAGGTGTAAGCCTCATTTTCGAATTTTTAAAATTTTATTTGTTTTATTTTATAATTTTAATATTTTGTGAGAAAAACATATTTTTATTTGAATTTCTACGAAGAAAATCATGAATATTTTTTACTACAAAAAGGGTTTTACCAAAGTATGTTTTCTAAAAGCAGATTTTGGATTATGAAAATATATTTCACTATTTTGATGATTAAATAATAGTTGGAATTATTTTGTAAACAAGTATTAGAATTAAAATTGATTTATCTTGAATTATAGATTATTACTTTTGATCAATAAAAGCTATAGTTATATTATTTTAGATAAGGTAGTATTTATGAAAATATCTGATTATTGATAATATTAAATATTATGTTAAACTACTATTTTAATTAAGATTTGATCTATCTAGCTCGATTTAAATCTATAGAATTTATTGGATAAACCTTAAGTATTAATCTAAATTATTACTGTTATATTTAGAATTGGTTATATTTTAAATATTATTGGATTTAAATTAGGAAAGAGATTCGATCAATATTGGATTCACAATCCTTACCTATTTAGGAATCCCCCACTCCTATTTAAGGAGATCTTTTTTTCCTTGTTTTTCTCCCGCACCAAAATCCTTCAATCCTAATGATAATTAAGTAATTGCTACTCATTATATATACATATTGAACTTATAAACATCTTCCATCTTTTCCTTTTCCAAAATTTCTCTTATTTTCGTCCAAAATAGTCTAAAATTTGTCATAAATTCAGCCTCCTAGGGCCATAGCTCCCAAATTCGGACTCCGTTTGACCTCCACATTTTTATTAGAAGCATATCGAGGTTAGTTTTCCGAATATCTATTTTGTTTTTTGGAATTTTGTGTATGAGTTTTGGATAATTATTTGAGTGTCGGTTGTCCAAAAAATAAATGTGTCGTACATTTTTCGAGATTTCGAGAGATTTCGAACTATGATTCGTGATATTGTTGAAGTTTTGGAAAGCTGACATAGAGATCTACAACATATAATTTTTCTAAAAATTCAAAAATTTATCTAGTATGTTATTTTATTCGTAGAAGTCAAATTTGGTCAACGATTCATCGATTTGGTCACGGTTAGCCATAACGGCGATAACTTTTGACCAAATCGTGATTTTGTAGCACGGTCGATTCTAGTGTGCTCATTGCGCTGAAATCTACAAGCTTGTACTCAAATTTTTAGTTCATAATATTTGACTAGTTAGTCAACGATATGCCTGGATTTGCGTGCCACAGGTCCCGAATTTGGAACCGTGAGTTTCTTTGGCCAAAAAATTGTTTTTAGACTTTATTTCAGATTTAAATAGGTGAAAATAGGATTTTATATTATTTATTCTAGAATTAAAATAGAATTAACTTGGTTAAATCATTAGCGACTTTCTAGGATTTTTAGAGTGGAAATCGTAGATCTAATTTGTCGTTGTTTATGTGATGGGTAGATCGGGCTACGACGTCTTGAGTTGTGACTTCATCATCTATTGGAGCAGACAAGTATCACTGTGACCTATGTTACCTTTATTTTATACTGCATATGTCTTCATATCGTCTTCTCACTATTACTTCCTTCTAATCCATGTTGTCGTTTTTAATGATTACCATTGTGCACGAGAGTTAGAATCGTTGGGATATATATACATGTTCATGTCTTACTCATTATTTCTCATGTTACAGTTTATCGTATTGCTAATGTTTTATCGTAATGAACATGTATTGTGAATGGGTCGGGCGGGGGAATACAATAAGTAAGCATGTGGTCAACAAATTGAATACAGACTCCTTATACATTGATTGCATAATATCAGTCATACACCGCACGTATGACTGACAGATATCCCAAGCCGTCTATATGCTGAAAGTTGGTATTCTAAAACACACAGTACATGTGACTTAATCATTGTTGCTCTATTGTCTATTGTTCTTCTTTCGTCAAGTCTACTTTTATATTATTATCATGTCTTAGTGGTACTTCCTTATCATACACTGTCATGCCTATAGTTATCTTCGTTTAACTTCCTTATTATTGTTTCTTCATGCATGTATACTATATAGTGTAATGTAGTTTATGGTAATCTTGCTCCAATCCTGTCTGGATAACTATTTTTCAGCTTTAAACGACGAGATTTGTCATGAGGTCTACGGTGAGTATGTTGGAGACCCTGACGTCACTAGCGTACCCATTCCAGTATTGATGTGAATTATCATATTTCTTTCCTTATGGATTTGCATTAGTTAGTAGTTATAGTTATAGAGTTTAGTTTATTTGTTTATTTTATGCTATCCGGGTTTGTTCCCGAGACTTTCTGAGTTGTAGTAGATTATTTGATCATTATAATACTAAGACTATTGGATATTATTTTTGGTGATTATTGTTGGCTTAGTTGTGAATGATATGTGCGTGTTGTTCTTGTTGTGGTCATTATTATCATAGACAGCGTACTACCGTCGATGTTGCGGCATAGGCTGGACTTGGCCACGTACTCATATCCCAAAAAATGGGAGCGGGTTGTAACAAGAGGTTTCATTAAGGTATCGAAAGATACGTTTAATAGAGCATAAGTGTGGTTCCTTAGGATTAGCTTGATATCGTGCACAGATGCAAACACTAAACATAATATCATAACGACTAGTAGTTAAATAAAGTAAACTACCAATTGTATCTTGATACTTACGCCGGTCGACTAGTTTGTCCCTTTCATCAATGTCAAGTCAAGTTAATGTAGCCATTGGCGTGCCGATAAGTTATCGAAGTCATACTTCTTTAGTAAGTCCTTCGTGTACTTGGCTTGATTGATGAAGGTTCCCTGCAAGTGTTGTTTGATCTGGAGTCTAAGAATTAGTTAAGCCCTCCCATCATACTCATCTCAAACTCACTCTGCATACACTTAGCAAAATTTAACAAATTTTTTCGTTAGTAGAACCGAAAAGTGTGTCATCAACGTAAATTTGCACAAGTAAAATACTGCCAACTAAAATTTTGATAAACAAAGTTGTATCAACCCTTTCTTTTGAAAAATCATTTTTAAGTAGAAAAGCACTTAGACGTTCATACCAAGCACGCGGTTCCTGTTTGAGTCCATAAAGTGCCCTTCTAAGCTTAAAAACATGATTAAGTTTTTGAAAATCTTCAAAACCATGGTGTTGCTTCACAAAAATCTCTTCCTTTAAAAAACCCATTCAAAATGCACACTTAACATCCATTTAAAAAACTTTAAAATTTAAAAATATGTGAATACACAAACCGTACGAATAGACTCTAGTCTAGCAACAGGATCATATGTCTCGTCATAATCAATTTATTCTTCTTGATTATAACCTTGTGCCATTAGACGTACTTTGTTGCGTAGTACATGTCCATCCTCACTCAGTTTATTTCAGAACGCCCATCTGGTACCAATTATCGATTGACCAATAGGTTTAGGAACAAGTTCCCAAACTTGGTTTTTCTCAAATTGATTAAGTTCCTCTTGTATAGCGTCAATCAAAACTAATTAAAAAAGCATCTGCTACTAAATTAGGTTCTACTTGAGAAATGAAAGCTACATTTGCTGCTATGTCTCTAGTAGTAGCGTGTGTACCTACTCCCTTGTGTAGGACCATTGAGCACCTCTAGAGGGGGTTGAATAGAGTGCGTGTGTGCAGCGGAATAATAATCACCACTTAAAAATATTTATGGAAGTGACTAAACAAATATGAAGCATACAGTATATAACTAAATGCGTAAAGTAAATGAGTTGAGAAGAGCAAACGCAAACACTAAGGTTTATATTAGTTTTTCTCTGAGAGGACTAGTCCAGTCTCGAGTACTCAACCCGATATTGAATCCACTATTTGAAATAGAGATTACACCATGTGTTTTGCTCCGAAGAATACGCCAACTTTGTTGACACAAAGTCACAGTCAACCAAATATTGATAAAATTGACTAAATAATACTTGTGATAATTCAATACGACACATAAAGACTACATCCAGCTCAAGTCAGACGACAGCTCAGTTTTGCAAATGCAAGTCATTTTTGAGTCTGTATTTCATAATTTTATTGAGTCTAGACTCATGTAAGCTGAGTTGTGCTGAGCATCTGAGACTTAACCTATACCCTACCCAAAATCCAAAAGCTCCACATATATCAAAATAAGCCCATTGGACCATAGACCTATTCTGTGCTCTGGAGACAGAGTTCGGGCCGAACTCTGCCTCCACACAGAGTTCGGGCCGAACTCTGTCCCCTAAAAATCAGCACCCTAATTTTTAGGGTTGGCTAGTTGCTAGTTGTCCAACGGCCAAATATTTGAAAATTCCTACCAGAATTCTGGCCGAATTCTGCCTACTGGTATCCTATAAATAGGCCATAAATTCTCTCATTTTTATTCATCCAATCTTCTCTTCACTTCTCTCTAAAGCTCAATACAAGCCATACCCTTCTTCATCTACTAGCCACAAGCTCCCAAAGCCTCAAGTGCTCAGCATTTTTCAGTTAGGAGGTTGTGCAAGAGTTCAAGAAGTCGCTTGGAAAATTCCAAGCATCGCCACTGCGATCTTTGTAAGAAGTTGACGTGCTCTTCTGAAGAAAAGGCACGGGGTGTAACTACTATTTCACAAATAGTGGATTTAATCCTGAGCTAGAGTTCTCAGGCCTGGACTAGTCCACCACGAGGGAAACCAGGTTAAAAATCGGCTGTATTTGCGTATGCTTTCTTGCTCCTTATTTATTTCCGCATTTACTCTGATTAGTTTTACTTGTGAAAGAGTTTAATTTTTTAATTAGCTTTTATCGCTATAAACTCTATTCACCCCCCTTAGAGTTGCCAACTGTTCTTCAATTGGTATCAGAGCTCTGTTCTCTCAACAAGGACTAACATCCTAGAGCTGATCCATGGCAACCACACAATCCTTGATTTTCAATCACGGTGAAGGACAGTCCACTCATAGGCCTCCCCTATTTGATGGAACTAAACTACACCTATTAGAAAACTATGATAAGTTTTTATCTCAAGTCGCTAGACTTCGACCTGTGGACCATTGTCACCGATGGTTACAAAAAGCCCGCCAGGATAGTTGTCAATGGTGATCTCGTTGAGAAATCACATGACAAATATTCTAACGATGAGAAGAAACAGGCAAGTCTCGATGTGATAGCTATTAATGCTTTGTTCTGTGCTATAGACAGGAATGAGTTCAACAGGGTCTCAACATGCACCACTTCTCACGAAGTATAGAGACTTCTACAAGTGACGCATGAAGGAACCACCCAAGTCAAGGAATCAAAGATAAGCCGTCTCACACAAGAATATGAGGCTTTCAAGATAAAGCCAAACGAGACGATCACGCAAATGTTCATAAGATTCCTCGACATCATCAATCCCCTATCTTCGCTCGGCATATAATATTCAAATCATGAGAAGATCTGCAAGCTACTTAGGGGGCTACCAAAGATTTGGAACCCTAAGGTGACAGCTATCATAGAAGGAAATGATCTCACAACCATATCCATGGTGACCTTGATGGGAAAGCTGATGACTCATGAGCTTGACCTCAAGGACTTCGAAGAGCCTGCTCCTAAGGCTAAGAAGATCGCATTCAAAGCTCACCGACGGAGGGCTGACCCCGAAGAGACGGATGACGACAACTCAGAAGGTGATGATCAAGCTCTCCTTGTCCACAACTTTAAGAAATTCTTTCGCTTCAATCAAAGAAAGAAGAAACCACAAGAAGATGACGAAGAACCTACCTGCTACGGTTGCAAGAAGACGGGACACGTCCGAAAAGACTGTCCATTCTTAAAGAAGAGCAACCGTTGTGAGAAACCATACAAGAAGACTTCCTCAAAGAAATATGCCAACATGAGCATTTGGCATGAAAGCAAAGTTAGTAAATTCGAGGAAGAAAAGGACTCTCCTCAAGATGCTGCAAACGTGTGCCTAATGGCAACGTCCGACAAGGTATCAAACGAAACTCTTGATGACTTCACTTTTGATGAACTTGGTGATGCTTTTACCGATTTACTTGATGATCATAAAAAGGTCATTAGTAAATATAAACATGCCAAGGAAAAGATCAAAAGTCATGAAGTCGAAATTCAAAGACTTTCTTTACTGCTTGATAACATTAGGGACACTTCACCCACGGATTCCACAAATGAGGTATCTAAGCTTAAAATAAGCTTACATGATGCCGAAGCACGCATTAAACAACAAACACAAGAAATCATAGCACTCAACACGGAGCTTGCAGAAGAAAAGAGTAGACACAAGATTTGTATTACTAAGATATATGGTTTGAATGCTAAGGTTACTAAACTGCAGGCTGTCTCTAAGAAATTAGAGACTAAATTGGAAAAACAGGTTGCTCAACCTCAAACCCAATCACATGAGACACACATAAAGAATGACACTACTCATACTAGTCAACTACGTCATCCATATGCTGCTCATAATCATGCTTACATATACACACACTTTCATAAAGCACACAAACCACATGCACGTAGAAATAATTCTCATATGTCACAGAATCATCATGCTACACATAGATACAATCATCAGCATGTTATACAAAATTACCATCACTCTACATATAGACATCATCACCATGTTATTCTATATAGACATCCTTACCATGCTACTCCTATTAGACACTATCACCATACTGCTCCATATCACTCTACATATAGACATCATCACCATGCTAACTCTACATATCATCATGCTACTCCACATCACTCTACTCATAGACATCATATGCATGCTCCTAACATAAATAGGAATGCTATATGTACTTATTGTGGTTTATATGGACACATTTCACCATAATGTAGAATTATAAGATTGGTAGATAGAAAGATATATGTATGGTTTCCGAAAACTAACTTTTCAGGACCCTCAAGAACTTGGGTACCAAAGGTCACATCTACTCTTGATGTAGGTGGACCTTCCCTCCTCAACTAAGAGTAAGTGGATTCTCGATAGTGGATGCTCGCGGCATATGACGGGAGACGCAACTCTTTTCGCATCACTATCGATGAAGAGAGAAGGATATGTATCTTCGGTAACAACCTAAAAGGGTATATTATAGGTAATGGTATTATTGGTTATCCTCCCTCTCCCGTAATAAAGGATGTCTGCCTAGTGACCGAGTTAAAGCATAACCTGCTCAGCATTAGTCATCTTGCTGACCATGGATATGACATTAACTTTGGACAAAATAAATGCCTTATTTATGATAGGTCAACGGGAGACATTGCCTTTGAAGGGGTAAGAGAGGATAATATTTATATTTTTTATTTGTCTATAGATACTAACAATGCAGGTAGATGCCTATATGCTCATAAGGATGAAAGATTATTATGGCACCAGCGTCTTGGTCATGCCAACATGGATACTATATCCAGGCTATCGACTAAGAATCTAGTTAGAGGCTTGCCCGATATCACATTCAAAAAGGATACGGTATGTGCCGAATGTGAATTGAATAAGGCAACTAAGTCCTCATTTCATTCCATAAACTCTGTAAGTACTATTAGACCTTTGCAACTTCTTCATATGGATTTATTTGGCCCTAGTAGAGTAGCCAGTCTTGGTGGAAAACTCTACGCCTTTGTCATTGTTGATAATTTTTCTAGATTTACTTGGGTTTTCTTTATTACAAATAAAAGTGATGCTATTTCGATTTTCAAGATTTTTGCAAAGAAAGTTCAAAACAAAAAAGGCTATATGATTACTCGAATCCGAAGTGATCATGGAGGCGAATTTGAAAATACAGATTTTGAAAAGTTTTGTGATTCTAATGGTTTTGATCATGAATTTTCTTGTCCAAGAACTCCTCAACAAAATGGTGTTGTGGAGCGGAAGAATAGGACTCTTGGCGATATGGCTAGAGTCATGTTGAACAAGTTTTCACTTCCGAAATACTTTTGGGCTGAAGCTGTCAGTACAGCATGCCACATTTTAAATAGGGTGCTTATTCGTCCTATTACGAAGAAAACACCCTATGAGCTTTGGTTTGGAAGAACCCCAAATGTTTTTTATTTTAGAGTTTTTGGTTGTAGATATTTTATCCTTAACACCAAAGACAACTTAGGCAAATTTGATGCCAAAGTTGACGATGGTATTTTCCTTGGCTATGCTGCCAAGAGCAAGGGATATAGAGTTTTTAACAAACACTCATTAATTGTGGAAGAGTCTACAAATGTGACTTTTGATGAAGATAACAGTACAGCAGCTACTCTTGATGATGATGTTGAGCCATCAACTTGAATACCACAACCGAAACCAATTCTCTGGAGGGCTTGCCAAAGAAATTTTCTTTCAAGCCGTCACATCCAAAAAATTTGGTAATAGGTGAGGTTTCACATGGAGTAACTACTAGATCATCATTAAGAGACTCTATTGCTAGCACTGCCTTCATTTCACAAATTGAGCCGAAAAACATTTTAGAAGCTTTTAATGATGAATTTTGGATTTTTTTTATGCAAGAGGAACTCAACCAATTCGAGAGGAGCCAAGTATGGGAACTCGTTCCTAGACCGACCAATCACTCGATCATTGGTACTAAATGGGTTTTTAGAAACAAAGTAAGTAAAGATGGTTCAGTCACACGCAACAAAGCTCGTCTAGTAGCTCAAGGATACAACCAAGAGGAAGGTATCGACTACGATGAGACGTATGCTCCTGTTGCTAGATTGGAATCCATTCGGATGCTTTGTGCATTTGCAAATTTTCAAAATTTCAAATTATTTCAAATGGATGTTAAAAGTGCTTTCTTGAATGGATTTATTAAGGAGGAAGTTTATGTGAAACAACCTCCTGGCTTTGAAAATCACAAATTTCTCGACCATGTTTTCAAGCTAAGAAAGTGCTATATGGCCTCAAACAAGCCCCTAGAGCTTAGATGAACGGCTTAGCAATTTCTTACTTGAGAAAGGTTTTTCTAAAAGGAAAATTGACACCACACTTTTCATAAAATCTTTTAAAGACACTATTCTCTTAGTCCAAATATACGTAGATGATATTATATTTAGCTCTACTGATGAAATCCTCTGTTAAGATTTTGCCAAGTGTATGCAGACCGAGTTTGAGATGAGCATGATGGGAGAGCTCAACTACTTTCTTGGACTGCAAGTCAAACAAATATCAAATGGAACTTTCATCTGTCAGTCGAAGTATACAAAGGACATGCTGAAGAAATTCGACCTTGACAACGTCAAACCAATCAGCACTCCAATGGCTACTACAACTAAACTAGAACCAGAAGAAAGCAAAAAACCCGTGGACCAACGTAAGTATCGAGGTATGATAGGCAGTCTACTCTATTTAACTGCTAGTCGCCCTGATATTATGTTTAGCGTTTGCCTGTGTGCGAGATATCAAGCAAATCCTAAGGAATCACACATGACTGCTGTTAAGCCTATCTTTCGATACCTTAAGGGTACGGTTACAGTGGGCCTATGGTATCCCAAGTCAACAACATTTGACCTCATTGGTTACTCTGATGCTGATTTTGCCGGATGCAAGGTCGACCATAAAAGTACGAGCGGTACGTGTCATTTATTAGGAAAGGCTTTAGTCTCTTGGTTTAGCAAGAAGCAGAATTCTGTCGTACTATCCACAACAGAAGCTGAATACATAGCAGCTGGGCTCTGTTGTGTACAAATTCTGTGGATGAAGCAAACCCTTGAAGACTACAATTTATCTTTTATGCACATTCCTATCTTTTGTGACAATACTAGTGCTACAAATCTTACTAAGAACCCCATTTGTCACTCATGCACGAAGCACATTGAAATACGTCACCACTTTTTGCGTGATCATCAGCAAAATGGCACTATTAACTTAGAATTTATTGACACTGATCATCAGCTAGCAGATTTCTTCACAAAACTATTATCCGAAGAGCGCTTCAATTTTCTTTGTCGTGAACTTAGAATTTTGGACGAAGCTGTTATTAATTGAAATAAACCTGCATAAATATCGAGTATGTTTTGATTCTTTTATGATGAAATTACTATGGGTACAAGCCGAAAGGGTCCTTCTGATAATAAGGCGTAAAAGCCTAAGCGACACGGTGCACTAGTCCTCAGGACTACCGCTAGCTGGGATCCGGCCCCTGCAGCTAACCCATGGCAGCTTCAAAATATTGAATTATGACATAATTCCTTATTTATTATATGGTTCATTTTAATTTTTCACATGCTGAAATGCAGAGTTTCAAACTTTACTTTGTTTCGAAATCAACTTTCTTGACTTCTTCAACTTAGAGTTTTTTATGTACTTTTCCTTTGGTCTCTCTCACTTAACCATTTCTTTCTTCTTCTCAGTTTGATTCCTGTTCTGTCAACAGAATCCGGAATTTGGGCCGAACTCTGTCCTTACCAGAGTTCGGGCCGAATTCGGCCTGACTGTTCCAGAACCGGGAACAGTCTCAGCCGCTGGTCTTATTTAGATCAAATGGCCATTATTTGCTCCGACCAATTGGAACCCTTCACTTATATTCGGGTTTCCTTTCCTCTTCTCTTCCATTGCCACCTTTTCTACTTCTCCAAATACTTTTTCTCAAAACCCTAACCCTAATTCTTTCTTTCTAGAGCTCATCTCTTCACCAAACTCAAGGAGAAGGCCTATTTCACCATTCTCCTTCATTGTTTATCATCTCTTTGAGGTATATCTCAACACTTTTCTTATTTCAAATTCCTCTATTTGTTTCATGGCACCATGTTTGTTCAATCGCGGGAAGAGACTTCGAACAGAGGGAGCATCCTCTTCGAATGCTCCTCCACGCGTTGAACCGCCCGTTGAACAACAACCACCAATCCATCCGTTGTTCAATCCTCCACATCCACATGACCCAAATACTTTTGACGACCGAATATTTGTATCACTCGACGTATCCAATGATTGGTTTAGTGATTTTCGGATACGTCCGGTGTTTGCGGGTCACCCTATCAATTTTACTATTTTTTCTCAATATGATGCACTTTTTTATGACCTTTGCCTTGACGAACTTGTCACCACAAACTCGGTCATTTATCGTAGTGCTATTCAAATGTTCTACTGCAACCTAACCCATGATGATACACATATTTATTCACGGGTTGCGAGAACTGATATCTCTTTTGACGATTTTGATTTGGCCGAATACCTTGAACTCCAAGAGCCAAATTCATGGGAAAAGCTTGTTGAAGCTCGATCATTTCAATTTCCCGATGGGTCTTCAATTGAAAGCTTCAAGGACGACTTGTGTACCCCGAACACACGTCCTCGTAAGCTTTTGGCCAAATATCTCAATTCCTATTTCTATGAACTTTATCGAATTATCTTTAACACCATTCTACCCAAAGCGGGTTCCACCGATGAAGTCACCTACTTTGAAATCTCGGCCTTATATCACCTCCACTTTTATGTACCATTTAATCTTCCACGAACAATGATGGATTGGATGATTAACTCTAGGGAAAAAACCAAGGTCCTTGGTTTATGCTTTGTATCTTTCTA
The DNA here is from genome assembly GCA_029216955.1 of Iris pallida. Classification (NCBI taxonomy): domain Eukaryota; kingdom Viridiplantae; phylum Streptophyta; class Magnoliopsida; order Asparagales; family Iridaceae; genus Iris; species Iris pallida. The sequence goes on from JANAVB010003400.1 coordinate 75,902,530, forward strand.
TGGTATTTCGTGCGTTTCGCATACCACTTGATGAGTGTCCGTTCTTACCTGCCCCTATCTTTCTTTCAAAGGCACGGAGGCTTCAGGCAGCCGTTGGCTCACCAGTCGTGTCTGAGCATTCTGATGATGAGCCAGATGCCCCTCCTTTGGGACAGGATCCTCCTCCTCCTCCTGCCACTCTCGAGTCTCTTCAGATCATGCTCCGCGATCACTTCACCTTGGAGGATGATCGCTGGACTCAGCTGGATTATCGAACTACCATGCAGATGAGTGCTATCAGCAACTCGCTGTACGACATTCGGTACTCAATGTCTCGCCATCCTTCAATGCCTATCCCTATGGAGCGGGACCCCGGTCGTGAGGGCTATCGTATCGATGACCCTTGGGTTATTCATTACTTGGATCCAGATGCAGCCTTCGTGGACCCTCGTCGTTCCTTTACTGATCCATCAGACGACGTTGGGCCTTCACGAGCTCGATGATGGATATTGTCTGCTATTTGCTGCTGCTACTGAGGATCATAGATTATGTTTCTTTCTGCACTTTGGATTTTAGTTATTGTTATGCACTTTGATTGTATTAGACTTTTATGAGTTGTGACTCTTGAGACATTTAGTCGTTATATCAGTTTATATGCAGTTTCTTCTCTTATCTTTTGGTGTGTTTGCCAGTTCTTAATTGTTTATCGTTAATTGCTAAATGCCAAAAGGGGGAGATGTTTGTATATTCCATATTATTTTTGTCTCTGTATCTGTGCTTTTGGGAGAATATTCTTATCAGGCCAACAGGATTCAAAGCAATGATTACGGGGGAGCTATTTTTTAAGCTCGGTATTGATTATGGGAGAGCTATGCTTTTTGTCCTTAAATGTGTCCAGGTATGAATATTGAATATACAATTATTATTTTGTCAATTATCAATATGGGGGAGATTGTTGACACAAAGTCACAGTCAACCAAATATTGATAAAATTGACTAAATAATACTTGTGATGATTCAATACGACACATGAAGACTACATCCAGCTCAAGTCAGACGACAGCTCAGTTTTGCAAATGCAAGTCATTTTTGAGTATGTATTTTATAATTTTATTGAGTCTAGACTCATGTAAGCTGAGTTGTGCTGAGCATATGAGACTTAACCTATATCCTACCCAAAATCTAAAAGCTCCACATACATCAAAATAAGCCCATTGGACCATAGACCTATTCTGTGCTCTGGAGACAGAGTTCGGGCTGAACTCTGCCTCCACATAGAGTTCGGGCCGAACTCTGTCCCCTAAAAATCAGCACCCTAATTTTTAGGGTTGGCTGGTTGCTAGTTGTCCAACGGCCAAATATTTGAAAATTCCTACCAGAATTCTGGCCGAATTCTGCCTACTGGTATCCTATAAATAGGCCATGAATTCTCTCATTTTCATTCATCCAATCTTCTCTTCTATCTAAAGCTCAATACAAGCCATACCCTTCTTCATCTACTAGCCACAAGCTCCCTAAGCCTCAAGTGCTCAGCATTTTTCAGTTAGGAGGTTGTGCAAGAGTTCAAGAAGTAGCTTGAAAAATTTCAAGCATCGCCACTGCGATCTTTGTAAGAAGTTGACGTGCTCTTCTGAAGAAAAGGCACGGGGTGTAACTACTATTTCACAAATAGTGGATTTAATCCTGAGCTAGAGTTCTCAGGCCTGGACTAGTCCTCCACGAGGGAAACCAGGTTAAAAATCGGTTGTGTTTGTGTATGCTTTCTTGCTGCTTATTTATTTCCGCATTTACTCTGATTAGTTTTACTTGTGAAAGAGTTTAATTTTTAATTGGCTTTTATCGCTATAAACTCTATTCACCCCCCTCTAGAGTTGCCATCTGTTCTTCAAACTTCACCACCGTCGTATTTTTATCCGAAGTCCACGAACAAACTTCAACACCTTTTTGAAGAAAGCTTTTATACTCCAAGCTTGTACAACACTAATACTCCTAATCGGAAACCACCGGCACTTAGAATAATAGAAGTTGTCTTGGGAATAGGAAGATTTAAAGCTCTTGGTAACTAGGAAGACTTTAGAATAGATAGAGAAGATGAAGAAGGATTGAGTGTTTAGAAATGACAAAATCTTCTCTATTTATAGGAATTTTTAAGACAGTTCGGGCAGAACTCGGTAGGGTTAACGTTCATAATTTTGAACGTTGCAGATCCAAAGGAGTAGGAATTTGCTGCTGACCAGGAGAAATTCAAGTGGACCGAGTTCGGTTCCTTTGGTTCTGGTTCAACCTAAGTTGGTTTTTGGTTCAATTGGATTTGGTTCGGTTTAAAGAATGAATCAAGATAGGTTGAGATAGACTTCTAATTGCCAGTGATCCCAACTCACAAATAATCTAGACTCAATAAATAGAAAATTACAGAACAAATATGAAAACCAATAGCCCATATGATGACGCCTTTTTCTTGACATTGAAGAAGCATTTTTTCTTGACGACAATCGTCCAAAGATAAACAGATCTGAAAATCTGAATACCTTTCGGGGGCTTTGCCCCTGAACCGCCACGGGAGGTGCTGTCCCCTCGACTTCTGTCCGCTGACTGGGCAGCGGAACCCCCGATGCGAGGCCCCGAATAGGTCGTTGGGTGATTCAGAAAAATCTTCTTGTATAACACCGTATTTTTCCCATCATTAATTCTCCATTGCATATATCCTGCTTTGAAAAAAACTTGATTATGTTTACTGCATGTCTTACAAGAACATGTTAGACGAACAAAGCAATATGATACAAGCATAGCAATATCGATATAGTGAACATAAGGACAATGCTATGTTTAAGTAGAAACAAGATAGTGATTATATGAATATTAGTGACTTCAATAGTTAAACTTAATTAATTAGCCATATTCAAAAATATGATGTAATCATTGGGCTAACAATCTTCCCTTTTTTTATTATGACAAATTGGTTAAGTTTAAGATATATACGATAGATGCATGAATCACTAATAAACACATACTATTAGAATATTGTGTGCTAACTTAAACTTATTTCTTCCCGTTTGACATTGTCGCGACCCGATCCCAAATAATTGGGTCGAACCGGATCATGCCCAGCCTGCACCGTTGTTGAGACGGCGGCAGTAAGCTGTTCCATTAGCAGGTAACCACAACAACATCTATATTTGTCACAACTCAAAATTCGGAAATTTAAAACTTTATTAAACTTTTACAATGAAATGAAAGATACAACTTAAACCATTTTCTACATACATCAAGAAGAAAAGAAAACTCTAGGCAAACAGCTCATCAGTCTCGAAATCCTTGTCTTCTAGTTGGGATCGCGGAACAAAGCCTCATCAGTGATACCTAAAATGTTGGGTCTTCAGTCAGGAGGGAGCAGAGTACAATTCATGCTAATTTGACAATTGAAATAATAATAGAATCATGTACTTTTAAACAGTTTTGAAATCAACAATTAAGCAGTTACAGTTTTAAAACAGTTACAGTTCTGTGATGTGAATAGGCAATGAAATATGACCGGCTTGGGCTTGTTACAGTAAAGGATATGAGATTTGTTACAGTAAAGTTACAGTATGGTCATACTCATTACACTATTCCCCTAGTCCCCAATAATTACAGTAGTTACAGTCAGTGCTCGTGTTGCATCGTGGTTTAAACTTGCAATAAAACGATTACTAAATAATTGTAAACTAATACGAAATGTACTTGCCTTTGTTTTATTGACTGGATTCGTTTGTTGATTCCGGGGTGATGCTAGTACAGTCCTCGAAACCCTACAATTGAGCATTGACTCGGATTTAAGGTTTACCAATCTAGCTACGCTAGTTGAAATCTCTATTTGTGTCCTAATCCAATTTTAATTCTTTTAATTAACAAAACACGAAAACACGATTATTTGTGCGTTGATTTAATACGAGGGAAAAAGATCATTTTATGTTTTGAATTCGGAAAACTTCGTCGATACCAGATTAATTGTTAAAACTTGGTATTTTCGTAGTATATAAATATAAAGCTAATTTTCTTATTTAGTGAGAAATACATGATTTTTAATTAATAATAAACTTGTCAATTTTAGGTGAGAAAATCTTAATTATTTTTATACAAAAATACTTTTATTCAATTTAATCGTTTAATAGAAAAACTCGCAAAACCAGAAATAACCTAAAATCTAAGCTATCAATTACAGTTACAGACACAGCCAGCTGGGCTTATGCCCATTATAATTTATTTACATAAATTGAAATAAGACAAAACTGACGTTAGTCCTAAACTGAAATATTAATAAAATATAAACAAAATTTAATAGTAAAAATAAAGATAATTATAAAGTCTCAGATATGGTCCAATCCTCAACTTGGCTAATGCCTCAACGTCCGGGCGGAGCCGGTTTCGTTTGCACTTAGCCGGGCCCATTGACCGATACGGTCGTCGCCCAAAACCAAATATCAAATAAAATTCCGAAATCCGTTTTAAATTCATTTTTAAAATAATCTGGAATTTTACGAAAAAATCCGGCATCATCTCCTCTGTTTTTGGTCAACCCAAAAACTGGAAAATAGCGCCGATAATTTCCTGCAAATCCCAAACCAGGGGAAAACCCAAATTTATATATATATGAAATCCACAACCAATCCACAGAATAATCGGAACGACCCGAAATAATTTCGGAAGTCCGATTCCAATCCCACAAATCACAGAACGCTACCGGAAAAATCCGGAAAGCTAAAACATACAAAAAATCAATTCTCAAAATATTTCGGGAATCCAAAATAATTCACATGACCTTTCCGAAAGTCCCGAAAAATTACGACGTCAATAAAACCGAATTCCCAAAGGGAATCGGGGACCAATTCTCATCATCGACTAAAATAAAATGAGCGGGATAGGGGGTTATACCTCGGGTTGCTCGGCTAGAGCTCTCAGATGAATAATAGAAAGAATATAGAGCTCCGATTAGCGAAAGTATTCCTGAAACAGCGTTGGAACAGCAGCGACCAGCAGCGTCGTTGCCGAAAATCAGCAGATCGGGGAGAGCGCGGGCTAGGGCACGCACCTAGGTCAGCGGAAAAGCCGACAGGGGCGGCCGGAACGCAGGAACAGCGGGGAAAGAGGGGCAGCGGGCTAGGGCAGCGGCCAGAACGCGCAAGGGGGCGCGGGGAAGAGGCCGCACGGGGTGCTGCCAGGGAGCTCGGCCGCACGCACAGGACGGCGATGGAGGGTGCGCTGGGGCGCGGCCAGCAGGGGTCGCCGGCGGCTTGGGCCCGGAGGGGGATCGGCCAGAGGGGGCGGGCGCGGCCAAAGGCGGCGTCGGGTCGGCCGAAGGGCGGGGCGTCGAAGGGGAGTCGGGCGTCGGGGCTGGAGCGGGTCGGCAGGGAGCGCCGGTGGGGAACGCCGCACGGGAGGAGGCGCGCTCGCGGGGGAGCTGGCCTGGAGAGGGTGGCCGCGGGCGTGGGGTCGGAAAGAGGGTTTGGGGGTGTTGGGAGAGTAAGGGAGGGAGATGAAGTTTTAGTCTTTTGTTGAGTTCGTGAAGAGATGGGAAGGGAAGAGAGTTTATTCTCTGTGAGCAGAGAGGAGTGGGGGAGTGGGAGTAATAAAGGGGTTGGTGGATGTGGTGTTGAGTGGTGATGAGAAAAAGTAGGGAGGAAGAATAGGAATGGGTTTGAAAGAGTTGCACAAGTATGCTGGTCCTACGGGACCAGCTCAAAATTATTTTTTTTATTAATAACATTAACCAACAGATGGAAAGAAATGAAAATGGGATTGGGTTTGGCTCAAGCCTGGGTTCGGGTTCGGACTCGGGTCTGGGTCTGAACTCAAAAATCCTTGTTATTTAATTTTTTCGAAATCATTTGCACTCAAAAATATATAATAATAATAATAATATTATAAATACTAATAATTTATACAAAAACACTAATATTAATAAATTACAAAATATGGATTTCACAATCTTCCCTTCTTAGAAAATTTTGTCCTCGAAATTAAAAAGGTAGAGTAGGAAAATCGAACAGCTACGGGTACTACGCCCGTAACTCAGGTCCAACAATAAGAATTTTTTAAGGCAGTCGTGGATGAGACGGTTTATGATATCAACCATGTAGAAAAATACAAAAGTGAACCAAAGTACACGAGGTTGATCAGACCATCATGCACCGGTCCTGATTAGACAATATTTTAGTGGGTGCACCCAATAAAATACTGTCATGATCAAGCTTGATAAAGAGATAGCTTGCAAAATTAGGCTGACTTAGCAGCATCAGTCAAGTTTAGAACGAAAAGATAAGAAGTAGGAGTTTAAATGATGGCTCAAATTCTGATCTTCTTCTCACCTCTGACTACGCTTGCAACTGGTTTCTCTGGCACTGAAAGGTTGAGTCCAATCTTCAGCTCTAAATTATCCAATATGGGACTCGGATCCGGAATGTAGCGTCTGAGCTGGCTCAACTTTCCTGCTCTGCTAACACTGATCGTTCCTCTGGTAGGAGAAAATCTTCACAAAAGACGCTATCTCCTTCTTCAAATTCTACTGATTGACGATGTTAACTTGGTAGTTGTTGTAAGAAAACTCTACCAATTTTAAATGATCTTCTCCAAGACCCTCCAATTTCCAAAACAAAAGATCTAACATATCTTCAAGCGTCTGGATTATCTTCTTTGATTGTCCGCCGGCTTGTACTCCATAAACCCGGTAGGGGTGCCTCTCGTACAATGCTGCCAACTTCTCGGTGAATAAACTAACCTTGAAGGGAATAAAGTGTGCTGACTTAGTCAGTCGGTCCACTATAATCCAATTGGTGCCCTTCCCTCCTTGGGAACAAGGCAATCCTTACTCAAAGTTCATTGTTATATGCTTCTACTTCCACTCCGAATTGTCCAGCGGCTGCAACAAACTTGTTGTTCTCTTGCTAAATTCCTCATGTTGACAAATTCACATCTAATCCCATACCTGGAATTGTCCTTCCTCATTCCATAGTACCAATCAATGGAGGCATATTCCGATACATCTTATTAGCTCCTGAATATATGGAATACTGTGACTGGTGTATTTCTTTCATCAACTCGTTCCTCCGTTTGTCAGCCGATACGCAAAGCCTCGTACCATTCTTCAGAGTTCCACTGCTGGTCAATTTAGAAACCCTCAAGTGTTCCTGCCAACACTTGATCTCTAAGCCTGCAAAGTGCCTCGTTTTGAAACTACGACCTATTGATTTTGTCCATCAGCCTCGAACTTCATCAATACTGAATCAGCATCCAGCTCCGTCCTTCTATCTCCAGGTAGTATAACCTCCAGTCCAAGCTTCTCGACGTCTTCTAGTAGGTGCCACTCCTTGGTTAAGAACATCACCACTGGGTATCGACTAAGTATATCAGCGATCACATTAGCCCTACCCGGGTGGTATAGCGGGTCGATGTTGAAATCCTTCATCAGCTTCAGCCATCTTCTTTGTCTAACATTCAGTTCTTTCTGAGTGAAGACATATTTCAGACTTTTGTAGTCCGTATATATTTTCACTCCCTTTCCATAAAAATCATGCTTCCATAGCTTTCAAAATAAAGATAATTGTAGCAAATTCCAAATTAGGTGTGGGATAATTCTTCTCATGAGTCTGTAGTTGCCTAGATGTGTAAGCAATTACTTTCTAATGTTGTTGAAGAACGCGACCCAGTCCTTTTCCAGAGGCATTACTGTAAATTGAGAAACCACCGGTTCCTGCGGGTAGCGCAAGGATTGGTGTAGTGGTAAGTTTCTTCTTCAGCTCCTCAATGCCGCCTGGCAATCTTTCGTCCAGATGAACTCTTCATTCTTCCAAGTGAGCTTCGTCATCGGCTCAGCAATCTTGGCTAAATCCATCACGAACTTCTGATAGTAGCCAGCCAAGTTCAAGAAACTTTCGAATTGAACTTGGGGTATACCACTTTTCAACAATAGCTATCTTCCATCAAAATTTCTTCTCTTGACAACATGGCCAAAAATCCACCTTGACAAAGAAAATCCACGTTTAGATAACTTACCATAAAACTTCTTTTTCTTCAAAGTTTCCAGAACTTTCCTCAGATGTTCTTCATGCTCTTCTTCAATCTCTGAATATATTAGAATGTTATCTATGGAGAAGATAAACTGATTCAAATACTCATGAAAAAAACTCTGTTCATGAGATTCATGAACACAGCAGGAGCATTTGTCAGTCCAACGTCATGACCAAAGAAAACTACCCATACTTGGTGTTTGAACACCGTCTTAGAAATGTCCTCCTTCCTGACTTTGATTTGATGGTAGTCAGATCTTTGAAAACACCCTAACTCCACACAAACAGATCAAACAGATCCTCGATCTGGGTAGAGGGTACTTTTTCTTTAGTGTCTGGTAATTAATGCACATCCGTTGTTCCATCCTTCTTGGGCACAAACAAGATAGGGGTTCCCTAAGGTGAAGTTTCATCTTAGATAAATCCTAGAGCCTTCAGTGATTTGGTCCTTCATCTTATTGGCCTCCTTCGGGTTGACTCTGTAACATCCTTTAGAAATAGGGAAAGAGCCGGGGACTAGGTCAATGGTGAATCCTATGCATAGATCTGGGATAATCCAGGAAGACTATCAGGAAAAACATCTGCCATAAAAGTGTAACTAAGAATTTTATTCATGTGGAGAATTACAGCAAAAACTCTTATGATTGATCTAAGGTCACCCTGTTACAACAATAGACAATGCTATTCAGCAGTCCTAGGTATTAATCCTCATGGCTCTGGCTCTTGCATGAGCAGTCTCCAACTGCTTCCTCTTCTATGAACCTCGAGTCTGCATCATGCCTTATAATAGGAGGCAGGGTCTGCTGGATAGGAAGAGAGTCCCTAGGTTGTGGCCTAACAGGTGTTGTTGGGATAGGTATTCTGGTATGATAGAAAGATAAGGGGCAATCCTTTACCCGATGTTCAGTAGATCCACATACCAAATATTTTCCCAATCTCTTACGACAAATATTGGCTTGGTGACCAGTCCTTTTACAGTAGTCACAAACCAATAGCTTCTTACGATATAACTGCCGGACAGGGCTAAAAATGTCTTCTAGATTTCAGGGGTACCCCTCCTAGGGTGAGATTCCGCTCCAACTTGGTTTAAGATAGCTAAGGCTACATCATTGACGTTCTTCATGTCTTCTCTCATGATATTCATCTGTTCCTGCTGGGCTTCATCTTGAGCTTTCTGGGACTCCGTGATTACTTGAAATAGGGCAATCATTTGGAAGATGTGTTGACACAAAGTAACAGTCAACCAAATATCGATAACATTGACTAAATAATACTTGTAATAATTTAATACGACACACGACGTCCACATCAAGCTCAAGTCAGACGACAGCCCAGTCTTTGTAATTAAGTTATTTATGAGTCCGTATTTTATACTTTTATTGAGTCTAGACTATTGTAAACTGTGTCATGCTGAGCTCCTGAGATTTGACCAAAAGCCTACCCAAATCCATAAACTCTACCATCCAGAAATAAGCCCACAGGTCCCTTAGAACCATTCTGTGCTCTGGAGACAGAGTTCGGGCCAAACTCTGCCTCCACACAGAGTTCGGGCCGAACTCTGTCCCCTTAAAATCAACAACCTAAATTTTAGGGTTAGTTGGTTGCAAGTTGTCCAACGGCCAAATATTTGAAATTTCTACCCGAATTTTGGCCGAATTCTGCCTACAAAAACCCTATAAAAAGGCCAAGAATTCTCTCATTTCAAATCATCCAATCTTCTCTTCTCTTCTCTCTTGAAGCTCAACTAAGCCATACCCTTCCCATCTACTAGCCACAAGCATCATAAGTCTCGAGTGCTCAGCATCTCTCAGTTAGGAGTCTTGTACAAGAGTTGAAGAAGTCGCTTGGAGAATTCCAAGCAATCGCCACTGCGATACTTTGTAAGAAGTTAACGTGCTCTTCTGAAGAAAAGGCGCGGGTTGTAAACTACTATTTCACAAATAGTGGATTTAATCCTGAGCTAGAGTTCTCAGGCCTGGACTAGTCCTCCACGAGGAAAACCAGGTTAAAATCGGCTGTGTTTGCGTATGCTCTTTTTTTCTCACTTTAAATTCTGCATTTACTCTGATTAGTTTTGTTTATGATAGAGTTGAATTTTTAATTGGTTATTTTCTCTATAAACTCTATTCCCCCCCTCTAGAGTTGCCATCTGTTCTTCAATTAGTATCAGAGCTCTGTTCTCTTTACAAGGATTTACATCCTAGAGCTGATCCATGGCAACCACACAATCCTTGATTTCCAATCACGGTGAAGGACAGTCCACTCATAGGCCTCCCCTATTTGATGGAACTAACTACACGTATTGGAAAACAAGGTTCAGTTTTTATCTCAAGTCTCTAGACTTTGACCTGTGGACTATCGTCACTGACGGTTACAAAAAGCCCGCCAGGATAGTTGTCAACGGTGATCTCATTGAGAAATCATATGACAAATATTCTGACGAGGAGAAGAAACACGCAAGTCTAGACGCGAGAGCTATTAATGCTTTATTCTGTGCTATAGACAGGAATGAGTTCAACAGGGTATCCACATGCACCACATCCTACGAAGTATGGAAGCTTCTAGAAGTGACGCATGAAGGAACCACCCAAGTCAAGGAATCAAAAATAAGCCGTCTCACTCAAGAATACGAGGCCTTCAAGATGAAGCCAAACGAGATGATCACGCAGATGTTCACAAGATTCCTCGACATCATCAACCCCCTGTCCTCGCTTGGAAAACAATATTCAAATCACGAGAAGATTCGCAAGCTACTTAGGGGATTACCAAAAATTTGGAACCCAAAGGTGACAGCCATCATAGAAGGAAACGATCTCACAACCATGTCCATAGAAACCTTGATGGGAAAGCTAATGACTCATGAGCTTGACCTCAAGGACTTCGAAGAGCCTGCTCCTAAGGCTAAGAAGATCGCACTCAAAGCTCACCGACGGAGGGCTGAACCCGAAGAGACGGATGATGACAACTCAGAAGATGATGATCAAGCCCTCATGGTTCGCAACTTCAAGAAATTCCTTCGCTTCAACCGAAGAAAGAAGGAACCACAAGAAGATGAAGAAGAAGAGCCTACTTGCTACGATTGCAAGAAGACGGGACATGTCCGAAAAGACTGTCCATTCTCAAAGAAAAACAACCGCTATGAGAAGCCATACAAGAAGACCTCTTCAAAGAAATATGCCAACACAAGCATCTGGCATGAAAGCGATGCTAGTGACTCCGAGGAAGAAAAGAACTCTCCTCAAGATACGGCTAATGTTTGCCTAATGGCAACATCCGACAAGGTATCTAACGAAACTCTTGACGACTTCACTTTTGATGAACTTGGCGATGCTTTTACTGATTTACTTAGTGACCATAAAAAGGTCATTGGTAAATACAAACAAGCCAAGGACAAAATCAAAAGTCATGAAGTTGAAATACAAAGACTTTCTCTTTTACTTGATAATATTAGAGACACTGCACCCACGGATGTCACTGATGAGGTATCTATGCTTAAAATAAGCTTACATGATGCCGAGGCACGTATTGAGCAACAAACACAAGAAATCACAACGCTCAACACGGAGCTTGCAGAAGAAAAGAATAGACACAAGATCACTATTACTAAGTTGCATGGTTTGAATGCTAAGATTACTGAATTGCAAGCTGTCTCTAAGAAACTAGAGACTAAATTGGGAAAACAGGTTGCTCAACCTCAAACCCAATCACATGAGACACACACAAAGCATGACACTACTCATACTAGTAAACCACGTCATACTCATGCTGCTCACAATCATGCTTACATATACACTCATTTTCACAAACCTCATGCACGTAGAAATAATCATCATATGTCACATAAACATCATGCTACACACAGTCATCATCATGTTGCACAAAGACACAATCAACATCACTCCACATATAGAAAATCTCATCATGCCATGCCATATAGACAATCTCATCATGCCATGCCATATAGACAACATCATCATGCCATGCCATATCAACATCATTACCATGCTGAATCTACATATCATCAATATTCTTATAGACATCATCAGCATGCTCCTAATATGAATAGAAATGCTACATGCACTTATTGTGGTCTACATGGACACATATCACCACAATGTAGAATCAGAAGATTAGTTGATAAAAAGATATATGCATGGTTTCCAAAGCTAACTTTTCAGGACCCTCAAGAACTTGGGTACCAAAGGTCACATCTACTCTTAATGTAGGTGGACCTTCCCTCCTCAACTAAGAGTAAGTGAATTCTCGATAGTGGATGCTCGCAGCATATGACGGGAGACGCACATCTTTTCACATCACTATCGATGAAGAGAGAAGGATATGTATCCTTCGAAAATAACCTAAAAGGGTATATTATAGGTAATGGTGTTATTGGCTATCCTCCCTCTCCCGCAATAAAGGATGTCTGCCTAGTGACCGAGTTAAAGCATAACTTGCTCAGCATCAGTCATCTTACTGACCATGGTTATGATATTAACTTTGGACAAAACAAATGCCTTATATATGATAGGTCAACAGGAGACATTGCTTTTGAAGGGGTAAGAGAGGACAATATTTATATTTTCTATTTGTCTATAGATACTAACCATGCAAGTAGATGCCTATATGCTCACAAAGATGAACGGTTACTATGGCACCAGCGTCTTGGTCATGCCAATATGGATACTATATCCAGGCTATCAACCAAGAAGCTAGTTAGAGGCTTGCCCGACATCACATTCAAAAAGGACACCGTATGTGCCGAATGTGAGTTGAATAAGGCAACCAAATCATCTTTCCATTCCATAAACTCTGTAAGCACTACTAGACCCCTGCAACTACTTCATATGGATTTATTTGGTCCTAGTAGAGTAGCCAGTCTTGGTGGAAAACTCTATGCATTTGTTATTGTTGATAATTTTTCAAGATTTACTTGGGTTTTCTTTCTTACTTATAAAAGTGATGCTATTTCAGTTTTTAAAATTTTTGTCAAGAAAGTTCAAAACGAAAAAGGCTACATGATCACTCGAATCCGAAGTGATCATGGAGGCGAATTCGAAAATTCTAATTTTGAAAAGTTTTGTGATTCCAATGGTTTTGATCATGAGTTTTCTTGTCCTAGAACTCTCCAACAAAATGGTGTTGTGGAACGGAAGAATAGGACACTTGACGATATGGCTAGAGTCATGTTAAACAAGTTTTCACTTTCGAAATACTTTTGGGCTGAAGCTGTCAGTACAGCATGCCACATTTTAAATAGGGTACTTATTCGTCCTATTACGAAAAAGACACCCTATGAGCTTTGGTTTGGAAGAACCCCAAATGTTTCTTATTTTAGAGTTTTTGGCTGCAGATGTTTTATCCTTAACACCAAAGACAACTTAGGCAAATTTGATGCCAAAGCTGACGATGGTATTTTCCTTGGCTATGCCGCCAAGAGTAAGGGATATAGAGTTTTTAACAAATGCTCTTTAATTATGGAAGAGTCTACAAATATGACTTTTGATGAAGATAACAGTGTAGCAGCTACTCTTGATGATGATGTTGAACCATCAACGTCTACTCCAATGAACACCACAACCGAAACAAATTCTCTGGAAAGCTTGCCTAAGAAATTCTCTTTCAAGCCTTCTCATCCAAAAAATTTGGTAATCGGTGAGATTTCACGAGGAGTAACTACTAGATCATCATTAAGAGACTCTATTGCTAGCACTGCCTTTATTTCACAAATTGAGCCTAAAAACATTTCAGAAGCTTTCAATGATGAATTTTGGATTTCTGCTATGCAAGAAGAACTCAACCAATTCGAGAGGAGCCAAGTATGGGAACTCGTTCCTAGACCGGCTAATCACTCAATTATTGGTACTAAATGGGTTTTTAGAAACAAAGTAAATAAAGATGGTCAGTCACACGCAACAAAGCTCGTCTAGTAGCCCAAGGATACAACCAAGAGGAAGGTATCGACTACGATGAGACATATGCTCCTGTTGCTAGATTAGAATCCATTCGGATGCTTTGTGCATTTGCAAATTTTCAAAATTTCAAATTATTTCAAATGGATGTTAAAAGTGCTTTCTTGAATGGTTTTATTAAGGAGGAAGTTTATGTAAAACAACCCCCTGGCTTTGAAAATCACAAATTTTCCGACCACGTGTTCAAGTTAAAGAAAGCGCAATACGGCCTCAAACAAGCCCCCAAAGCTTGGTATGAACGGCTTAGCAACTTCTTACTTGAGAAAGGTTTTTCAAAAGGGGAAATTGACACTACACTTTTCATAAAGTCTTTGAAGGACACTATTCTTTTAGTTTAAATATATGTAGACGATATTATTTTTGGTTCTACTGATGAAACCCTTTGTCAAGATTTTGCCAAGAGTATGTAGACCGAGTTTGAGATGAGCATGATGGGAGAGCTCAACTACTTTCTTGGGCTGCAAGTCAAACAAATGTCAAATGGAACCTTCATCTGTCAGTCGAAGTATACAAAGGACATGCTGAAGAATTCGACCTTGATAACGTCAAACCAATCAGCACTCCTATGGCTACTTCAACAAAGCTTGAACCAGATGACAGCGGCAAACCCGTAGATCAACGTAAGTATCGAGGTATGATAGGCAGTCTACTCTATCTTACTGCTAGTCGCCCTGATATAATGTTTAGCGTTTGCCTGTGTGCTAGATATCAAGCAAATCCTAAGGAATCACACATGACTGCAGTTAAGCGTATCTTTAGATACCTTAAAGGTACGGTTACAGTGGACCTATGGTATCCCAAGTCAACATCATTTGACCTTATTGGTTACTCTGATGCTGATTTTGCGGGATGCAAGGTTGACCGTAAAAGTACGAGCGGTACGTGTCATTTATTAGGAAAGGCTTTAGTCTCTTGGTTTAGCAAAAAGCAAAATTCTGTCACACTATCCACAACAGAAGCTGAATACATAGCAGCTGGGCGTTGTTGTGCACAAATTCTGTGGATGAAGCAAACCCTTGAAGACTATAATTTATCTTTCATGCATATTCCTATCTTTTGTGACAATACTAGTGCTATAAACTTGACTAAGAACCCTATTTGTCACTCACGCACAAAGCACATTGAAATTCGACACCACTTTTTGCGTGATCATCAGCAAAATGGCACGATTAACTTAGAATTTATTGACACTGATCATCAGTTAGCTGATTTCTTCACAAAGCCATTATCCGAAGAGCGCTTCAATTTCCTTTGTCGTGAACTTGGAATTTTAGATGAAGCCATCATAAATTAAAATACACCTGCGTAAATATCGATTATATTGTGATTCTCTTATGATGAACTTGCTATGAGTACAAGCCGAAAGGGCCCTTCTGACAACAAGGCGTAAAAGCCTAAGCGACACGGTGCACTAGTCCTCAGGACTACCGCTAGCTGCGATCCGGCCCCTGCAGCTAACTCATGGCAAATTCAAAATATTGAATTATAATATAACTCCTTGTTTATTATATGGTACATTTTGATTTATCACTTGCTGATATGCTATTTTTCAATTTCATATTGCTATCTTTCTACTTCTACTATCTGGTTTATTGAAATTCTTAATCATTTATCTTTATAACTTATCTTGATTTCCCATACTTAACCAATTTTTCATCCTTTCAGTCTAATTTCAGTTCTGGGACAAGGACCCAGAATTCGGGCCGAACTCTGCCCTTACAAGAGTTCGGGCCGAGTTCGGCCTCCCTGTTCCAGAATCGGGGACAGGTTCCAGCCGTTGATCAAAACTTGATTCAATGGTCCTGATTCACTCCGACCAAGAGAAACCCTTCCCTTATATTCGGTTTCTCTTCCTCCTCCCTCTTCTTACCACCTTTTCTTCTTCTCCTCTACTATTTTCTCAAAACCCTAACCCTAATTTCTTCTCTATAGTGCTCCATTCTTTCCCAAATTAAAGGAGAAGGGCTATTTTCCAATTCTCTTTCACTGTTCATCATTTATTTGAGGTATAACTTACTCTTCTTCTCTATTTCAATTTTCTCTACTTTGTGCTATGGCTCCTCGCTTGTTCAACCGTGGGAAGAGAATTCGGACCGAGGGAGCGTCCTCGTCGGATCCTCCTCCTCCCATTGAGCAACCCGTTGAACAACAACAACCACCTCATCCATTGTTTAACCCTTCACGTCCATGTGACCCAAACACCTACGACGACTGACTTTTTGTATCATTAGAAGCATCCAATGAATGGTTTAGTAATTTTTGGACACGTCCGGTGTTTACGGGACACCCCATTAATTTCACAATTTTTGCTCAATATGAATCTATGTTTCAAGATCTTTGCCTTAATGAGCTAGTTGCTACAAATTTCGTCATCTATCGTAGCGCTATACAAATGTTTTACTGCAACTTGACTCATGATGATACTCACATCTACTCCCGAGTTGCGGGCATTGATATCGTCTTTGCTGATTCTGATTTGGCCGAGTATCTTGAACTTCAAGAACTCGATACTTGGGACAAGCTTGTTGAAGCTCGATCGTTCCACTTTCTAGATGGAACTTCCCTTGAGAGCTTCAAGGAAGACTTATGTACCCCAAACATTTGTCCTCGTAAGCTTATGGCCAAACATCTCAACCCTTACTACTATGAACTTTATCGGATTGTTTTCAATACCCTTCTACCCAAGGCCGGCTCTACCGATGAAGTCACCTATTTTGAGATATCAGCTTTGTATCATCTCCATTATCGCATTCCTTTTAATCTTCTACATACCATGATGGACTGGATGATTAACTGTAGGAAGAAACCACGAGCCTTGGTTTATGCCTTATATCTTCCTATGGTCTTTCGTGCATTCCATGTACCTCTTGATGATTGTCCTTTCTTGCCTGCTCCTGCCTTCTTATCTAAGGCACGACGACTTCAGGCAGTCGTAGCCTCTCTTGCCACTTCTGAGCATTCCGATGATGAGGAGCCCAACGCCCCTCCACTTGGACAGGATGCGCCACCTCCTCCTGCTACTCTTGACTCCATCTAGACCATGCTCCGAGATCGCTTTACCTTAGAGGACGATCGCTGGACTCAGATGGACTACCGTACTACCCTGTAGATGAGTGCCCTCAGCAACTCGATACACGATATTCGGTATTCCATGTCATGTCATCCTTCTATGCCCATTCCCATGGAGCGGGATCCCGGTCGCGAGGGATATCGCATTGACGATCCCTGGGTCATACACTACCTGGATCCGGATGCTGCTATTGTGGACCCCAGCCGTTCCTTCACTGATCCTTCCGACTCCGCGGGGCCTTCTCATGCTCCATGATGGAGATGGCTTCCACCAGATGATGCTGCTGCTGATCATAGTTTATGTTTTATGCTTTCCAGTTTTTCAGTTGTTTAGTTGGCTTTATGTACTTGGTTTTTCATAAACTATTTATGTTTTAGTTGTGATGACTCTTATGATTATCATAGCTCTCTTACTCTCTGCTCGTTATATTCGTTAATATGCAGTTTCTTCTCTTTTGGTGTGTTTGTCCATTATTACTTGCTTATATTGCTAAATGCCAAAAGGGGGAGAGATTTGTATATTGTATTCAATTTCGTTTTTGTATATATGTGCTTTTGGTGCTTTTTGGGAGATATTCCTTATCATGCCAACAGGTTTAACGCATTATTTACGGGGGAGCTATCTTATTTAGCTCGGCACCGATTATGGGGGAGCTATGCTTTTGTCATTGACTGTGTCCAGGTATGAATATTGAATATACAATTATTATTTTGTCAATTATCAATATGGGGGAGATTGTTGACACAAAGTAACAGTCAACCAAATATCGATAACATTGACTAAATAATACTTGTAATAATTCAATACGACACACGACGTCCACATTAAGCTCAAGTCAGACGACAGCCCAGTCTTTGCAATTCAGTTATTTATGAGTCTGTATTTTATACTTTTATTGAGTCTAGACTATTGTAAACTGTGTCATGCTGAGCTCTTGAGATTTGACCAAAAGCCTACCCAAATCCATAAACTCTACTATCCAGAAATAAGCCCACAGGTCCCTTAGAACCATTCTGTGCTCTGGAGACAGAGTTCGGGCCGAACTCTGCCTCCACACAGAGTTCGGGCCGAACTCTGTCCCCTTAAAATCAGCAACCTAAATTTTAGGGTTAGCTGGTTGCAAGTTGTCCAACGGCCAAATATTTGAAATTTTTACCCGAATTCTGGCCGAATTCTGCCTACAAAACCCTATAAAAAGGCCAAGAATTCTCTCATTTCAAATCATCCAATCTTCTCTTCTCTTCTCTCTTGAAGCTCAACTAAGCCATACCCTTCCCATCTACTAGCCACAAGCATCCTAAGTCTCGAGTGCTCAGCATCTCTCAGTTAGGAGTCTTGTGCAAGAGTTGAAGAAGTCGCTTGGAGAATTCCAAGCAATCGCCACTGCGATACTTTGTAAGAAGTTGACGTACTTTTCTGAAGAAAAGGCACGGGTTGTAAACTACTATTTCACAAATAGTAGATTTAATCCTGAGCTAGAGTTCTCAGGCCTGGACTAGTCCTCCACGAGGGAAACCAGGTTAAAATCGGCTGTGTTTGTGTATGCTCTCTTTCTTCTCACTTTAAATTCCGCATTTACTCTGATTAGTTTTGTTTATGATAGAGTTGAATTTTTAATTGGTTATTTTCTCTATAAACTCTATTCACCCCCCTCTAGAGTTGCCATCTGTTCTTCAAGATGTTTGCTGGTACTGGTAGAGCAACAGAAATGGGTACTTCCCCAAGGAAATGCAACTCAGTTTGAGAAGAGGTAGGAATCGCCAGTGTAGTGAAAACTTCACTGGATGCATTATGGGGACGGTCAATCAGCTGCGAGGGAATAAACCCTGGACTTGGTTGAGGAGATGGGGTATGATCCGGAGATGACACCTCATCGCCAGCAGGATTGGTCTTGTCAATGGTCATTCTCTGGACGGTTTAGGATACAAACATAAGCAAGGTATCCTACCAGTCTATAATCAAATAAAAATATTTATTTATAATATATTTCGGTCCTATGTTGTGACAAATTGATGTTCTAGTGTTCTAATTGTTTCTAAATATGTTTTCCTAAGTTGTCGTTCAGACCTGCATGGGCTACCACTAAAACATGTCGCGACCCGATCCCAAATAATTGGGTCGAACCGGATCATGCCCAGCCTGCACCGTTGTTGAGACGGCGGCAGTAAGCTGTTCCATTAGCAGGTAACCACAACAACATCTATATTTGTCACAACTCAAAATTCGGAAATTTAAAACTTTATTAAACTTTTACAATGAAATGAAAGATACAACTTAAACCATTTTCTACATACATCAAGAAGAAAAGAAAACTCTAGGCAAACAGCTCATCAGTCTCGAAATCCTCGTCTTCTAGTTGGGATCGCGGAACAAAGCCTCATCAGTGATACCTAAAATATTGGGTCTCCAGTCAGGAGGGAGCAAAGTACAATTCATGCTAATTTGACAATTGAAATAATAATAGAATCATGCACTTTTAAACAGTTTTGAAATCAACAATTAAGCAGTTACAGTTTTAAAACAGTTACAGTTCTGTGATGTGAATAGGCAATGAAATATGACCGGCTTGGGCTTGTTACAGTAAAGGATATGGGATTTGTTACAGTAAAGTTACAGTATGGTCATACTCATTACACTATTCCCCCAGTCCCCAATAGTTACAGTAGTTACAGTCAGTGCTCGTGTTGCATCGTGGTTTAAACTTGCAATAAAACGATTACTAAATAATTGTAAACTAACACGAAATGTACTTGCCTTTGTTTTATTGACTGGATTCGTTTGTTGATTCCGGGGTGATGCTAGTACGGTCCTCGAAACCCTACAATTGAGAATTGACTCAGATTTCAGGTTTACCAATCTAGCTACGCTAGTTGAAATCTCTATTTGTGTCATAATCCAATTTTAATTCTTTTAATTAACAAAATACGAAAACACGATTATTTGTGCGTTGATTTAATACGAGGGAAAAATATCATTTTATGTTTTGAATTCAGAAAACTTCGTCGATACCAGATTAATTATTAAAACTTGGTATTTTCGTAGTATATAAATATAACGCTAATTTTCTTATTTAGTGAGAAATACATGATTTTTAATTAATAATAAACTTGTCAATTTTAGGTGAGAAAATCTTAATTATTTTTATACAAAAATACTTTTATTCAATTTAATCGTTTAATAGAAAAACTCGCAAAACCAGAAATAACCTAAAATCTAAGCTATCAATTACAGTTACAGACACAGCCAGCTGGGCTTATGCCCATTATAATTTATTTACATAAATTGAAATAAGACAAAACTGACGTTAGTCCTAAACTGAAATATTAATAAAATATAAACAGAATTTAATAGTAAAAACAAAGATAATTATAAAGTCTCAGATATGGTCCAATCCTCAACTTGGCTAATGCCTCAACATCCGGGCGGAGCCGGTTTCGTTTGTACTTAGCCGGGCCCATTGACCGATACGGTCGTCGCCCAAAACCAAATATCAAATAAAATTCAGAAATCCGTTTTAAATTCATTTTTAAAATAATCTGGAATTTTACGGAAAAATCCGGCAGCATCTCCTATGTTTTTGGTCAACCCAAAAACTGGGAAATAGCGCCGATAATTTCCTGCAAATCCCAAACCAGAGAAAAACCCGAATTTATGTATATATATGAAATCCACAACCAATCCACAGAATAATCGGAACGACCTGAAATAATTTCGGAAGTCCGATTCCAATCCCACAAATCACAGAACGCTACCGGAAAAATCCGGAAAGCTAAAACATACAAAAAATCATTTCCCGAAATATTCCGGGAATCCAAAATAATTCACATGACCTTTCCGAAAGTCCCGAAAAATTACGACGTCGCTAAAACCGAATTCCCAAAGGGAATCGGGGACCAATTCTCATCATCGACTAAAATAAAATGAGCGGAATAGGGGGTTATACCTCGGGTTGCTCGGCTAGAGCTCTCAGATAAATAATAGAAAGAATATAGAGCTCCGATCAGCGAAAGTATTCCCGAAACAGCGCTGGAACAGCAGCGACCAGCAGCGTCGTTGCCGAAAATCAGCAGATCGGGGAGAGCGCGGGTTAGGGCACGCACCTAGGTCAGCGGGAAAGCCGACAGGGGCGGCCGGAATGCTGGAACAGCGGGGAAAGAGGGGCAGCGGGCTAGGGCAGCGGCCAGAACGCGCAAGGGGGCGTGGGGAAGAGGCCGCACGGGGTGCTGCCGGGGAGCTCGGCCGCACGCACAGGACGGCGACGGAGGGCGCGCTGGGGTACGGCCAGCAGGGGTCGCCGGCGGCTTGGGCCCGGAGGGGGATCGGCCAGTGGGGGCGGGCGCGGCCAGAGGCGGCGTCGAGTCGGCCGGAGGGCGGGGTGCCGAAGGGGAGTCGGGCGTCGGGGCTGGAGCGGGTCGGCAGGGAGCGCCGGCGGGGAACGCCGCACGGGAGGAGGCGCGCTCGCGGGGGAGCTGGCCTGGAGAGGGTGGCCGCGGGCGTGGGGTCGGGAAGAGGGTTTGGGCGTGTTGGGAGAGTAAGGGAGAGAGATGAAGTTTTAGTCTTTTGTTGAGTTCGTGAAGAGGTGGGAAGGGAAGAGAGTTTATTCTCTGTGAGCAGAGAGGAGTGGGGGAGTGGGAGTAATAAAGGGGTTGGTGGATGTGGTGTTGAGTGGTGATGAGAAAAAGTAGGGAGGAAGAATAGGAATGGGTTTGAAAGAGTTGCACAAATATGCTGGTCCTACGGGACCAGCTCAAAATTATTATTTATTTTTTATTAATAACATTAACCAACAGATGGAAAGAAATGAAAATGGGATTGGGTTTGGCTCAGGCCTGGGTCTGGGTTCGGACTCGGGTCTGGGTCTGAACTCAAAAATCCTTGTTATTTAATTTTTTTTCGAAATCATTTGCACTCAAAAATATATAATAATAATAATAATATTAGAAATACTAATATTTTATATAAAAACACTAATATTAATAAATTACAAAACATGGGTTTCACAGACATGATCAAAAAATAAGCTCCCCTGTAATAAGAGATAAAACGAACACAAGCATAAGTAAAGGAGGAAGGCAAAAATAATCATGATTAAGGACTAGGAGAACAGTGTACGAACAAGTTTAGAAATTTACATAATTAAAGTAATAAAAAAACTTATCAAAACACAATATAGTTGGTTGAACTTAGAAAAAGGAAATCAATTAATACATAGTTTACCAACTATAAATCCAAAAATGACATTTAAAACTCAATAAAAATGAAATTGTAATTTTGAAATTGACCAATAAAGGATTTTAATAAAAAATAGATATCAATATAGTAGAAATCAATCATTGGTCATTAATAATTCATGAGAAATTCACATATCTAGTATATACAAAACAAAAATATAATGAGGCTTTTAACAATGATCACAAAAAAAAATTATGATTCACAATTTGCCCATACAAATTAGTGAATCAAATCCATATAGAGTTTAATCATTGAAAAAAATTCAAAATAAATATACTAGAATCTATAAAAAAAAATCTATATTAAAGTTCATGCATTTGAATTCAATTATCTTGTCAAGATATATGTATATCCATTAGATAAACATGAAGGTAATGAAGACAAAATACTTTAGAATAAAAAATTCAGTTGACTTGAATGCTCCCCCGCCAAGTATGATCAGTCTAAATATAGATAATCATGAACTTTAAGATAAATCTCAATAAGAAAAACCAAAATTAAGTTAAACTCAAAGAAAAATCAAATATATAATTAAATATATTTGGCAAGATAACTTTTAGAAACTCAAATAAAATGAGAGAATCAAAAAGAAATAATAATAATCATATATTCTCTCATAAATCCAATACAAATTCAAATATCATGAACAACTCAACAAGATATTTAAGTAAAAGAATATATGTCCATGATGAACTAGGTATACCACATATTAAGGGCATAAAAAAATGAAACAATCAATTTGCTCTCCCTTAAAATATGTGTATTTTAGTTCTGAAGTAATTTAAATGCAAGAAAAACAATAACCATAAGATCTAAGGAATATCCAAGATATGCATCTTTCTTTCCTTTGATAAAATGCATATAAAGTTCAAAACTTAAAACAAAATATCATCTTTAGGCAATTAAAAGAAAATTCCAATAAATAAATGCTTAAAGATGAATAGACAAAATATGTCTCCAAATAAAATATGTCTCTAAAAATTCAAGGCAATAAAGGATTTTTGAAAACTGTTTTAATGCAAATAACAGACAGATTCAACAAATCAGTGACAATTCAAAAAGACTTTTGAAATGCAAAATTTATTATGAAAAAATTGTCTTAATAAAAGTTCGAATGCGTCTGTTTAGTCTTCAGACTGACAACTGACGATTCAAATTTTTATATTATAAAAATAGTTTTAATAAAAGAATTCGTAGATCATAGATAGTTTATTTGAAAAAAATAGGACTAGTTAAATGTCTAAAAAAAATGTATTCTAGATATATGGCATGTCAAGGGGATAATTTATTTGAAACAATTAATTACTCCACCTTTACATGGCTATATCCAAAAAAATAGTATTGACAAAATTTAAAAAATAGAGAAATATTTTCAGAAGTAGAAAACTAATTCCAAAAGATTAGATCTTCTTATCAAAGTACATTTTTTCCCTTTTAAAAGCCTTAGCACGGTGTCCACTTGACAACCGTAAGGTTAAAGAAAAGAAACGCTTTGAGAGAGAGATTCAATTTTCCTGACTTCTCTCCCGCAAAGAATTACTGCTATAGGCCGTTAGTAACTTGAATAAGAAGATAATAATATAAAGCTCAAAATCATTAAATATTACACAAGCTAAAGAAAAAATCAAAAGATCATAATATTCGATGAGTAGTCGAAAGTTCATAAAGTCTGAATATCAAAAGATAGAAATATTGAATATATCAAAAGATGGCAATTATTAACCTATGAAAGATCAATATATGTTACCTTTTGTTTAATAAAATGTTGTCCATCAAAGCTAAAATCCAAAATCCATCAGATAACAATTTTAAGTAGATCTCAACAAATCTTTAGGTTATAAATCGTTGATTAATCTTGGATTAGCTGTAGAGGTACTATCCCAACTAACGGGAGTTCACCGGGGAACAATTAAGTACCGCTTTGCTTTGGCCGTAGCCATGGTGACAGACAGACCCTTTGTAGGCTTGTGCCAAAAATAAATCTTTTCTTTAATAACTGAGGATTTAAGAAGAATTAGTTCAATATGAAATAAATTATATTCTATGGACTAAAAAGAAGTCTTAGAACAATGTAACATACGGTTTAAGATGTATCAATTACATTTATCCATATGTGCTACAAAATTATTGGGTAACAATAAAATATAAAATATTTGTAAATTAAAATATAGGACCTAGATGCTGATGTATTCTGGAACCTAGGGGACTGGGTTCAGTACCTTGGATCCAGAACTAGATAATAGTTGCAAGTAGACCTTACTAAATCTTAAGTGTATAAAGTATTTATCACTTTGGGTTAGCTGTAGAGGCCAATTTCCAGCTAGCGGTAGTCCGAAGACTAGTACTCCATGTCACTTCAGGCTATTTACACCTGTATGACAGAAGGACCCTTTTAGCTTATTCCCAAATTGATCTCTACTCTTAAGAACTTAGATTTAAAGTAATATATACAGTATCATCAAATAACATCAAAATCTAGAATCCCTAAATATAAAAGAAGTAAATACCCAAATAATAGTTTATCAAGATCAAGATACAAAAAAATAATTTAAATAAGAGTCATGTATCCAAACTGTCAACCAAAAAGCCAAGAAAAACATCATTAAAAGAGGCTTTAAGGAAGAAGCTAATAAACAGAAGAACATACATTTGTTTAAAGTAATCAATAGCTAAAGTATGAGATAAGCACAAGTTTGAAACTGCTTTTTAAAATAATATAGAACTTGGACTTAACTCATATATCCCATAAAGAAAAATATATATTAACATAAGAAACATATAAGCAATATATGAATGACAATGAATTATTCATGTATCATTAATAAGTATCACATGAAAAATGCATAAATATGCTTTATCAGACAACGATGTAATTGATTCATAAGAAGTTAATCAAAATAAAATATGAGAATCAATAGTGAATATATTATGCAAGCACAAGGTTAACAAGACTTGTGCTAAACATACATAGTCACAAAATACTGTTCAAAGTAAATATGTCATGTTAAAGACAAATCAGTAAAAAAATTATCATAAAAAAATATTAATGACGAAGCAAAAACATATTAACCAAAAATTAAGCCCCAATAGACTAGAGTGGTATGCATGCTTCGAGAACAAAGACTAATAGTAAAGAGCATACAAAGTCAAATGTGTCACACTAATGAAAAGTGAGTAAGACTATTTAGTGTGAACTAAACATTTAAGCTAAACATCTAGTCATGCTAGGATTAAATTTCAATAAACAATTTAAAAGATATCAATGAAAGTTAATAGCAAGACATCAGTCAGAATATGCTGGATATTAAAAACTATTTATAAAGCATGTTACCGAAGTGGTTCTAGTGACCACACTTATATTGGTGCAATTGCATGGAAGATGACCTTTGTAGCTTTGTAATCACCAACACGTTTCATGGTTCTATGGTTCAGAATAAGTAGCCCCACCTGAAATATTAGGTGAAAACTTTGGTATCCAATACTTGGATCCACATTTGTTAGCTTTAGGAACCCATTTGCACAAGTTTATATCAACTAGTTTTCTAATCTGACAATGATTAGAAACATATCCATTCATACCACAATAATGATAGAAAGTATTAATAGTGCTATGTACAGTAGTATGAGAATGTGCAGTGGTGTGATATGATGTATGTGGATGCTTGTAATAGAAAGCATGGTTGTGTGAAGCTTTAGCTTTGCTTGCTTCCTTTCTAGATGATCATGTGTGACTTTGTGATGTGCTATGTGTCTTGTGTTAGACTGAGTCGTAGGTTGTGCTACCTGCTTTTCCAGTCTAATCTCTAACTTTTTAGAGTTAGCACAAATCTTATCATATTTAGCAGTAAGAGTACCAATTCTACATGAAGCAATAGAATACTTCTTCTTTTCTAATTCTAATTTCTCCTTAAGTTTAGCATTTTCTTGAGTGTTTTTCTCAATGCAATCAAGTGCTTCATGCAATCTAGACTTAAGTGTGGAAATCTCAGTAGAATTATCAGAAGGAGAAGTATTTTCACCATCATTCAATAGGCAAGTAAGCCTTTCATTCTCACGTTTATAGGATAGAATATCCTTTCTAGCTTGCTTATACTTATCTAGAACCTTCTTATAATCAGTATATAAATCATGGAAAGCATCAGATAATTCATCATAAGAGAATTCATTCTCTTCAAGAAGGAGATTATTATGTACCTCGCTAGATAATGCCATTGTGCATATTTTTGTAGCTTGACGAGGTCTATCTTCTTCTTCTGAGTCGCTTGCTTCACTTTCGCACCTTGTGCTTGTGGTAGCGTACTTGTGAGATGATGATCTTCCTTCGTTTGATCGTTCGTAGTGACTTTTTTTCTAGCAGTAGTATAATCTTCTTTGATGTGGCATATCTTCATGCAGTTGTCACATACAAGATCTTCTTTATTTATAGGGTTACGTTGAATCTTAAAACTTGATGCCATCATGCACACATTTGCATCATTTTGACTACTATCCTTCTCTTTGGAGTTGCTAGTTTTGCTTTCGTACCTGCACTCATAAGTAGCTTCAAGAAGTTTCCAAATTTTATGAGATGTAGTGCAAGTAGAAATAAGATTGAATACATTAAAGTCTACAGCACAATAGAAAGCATGCATTGCTTTTGCATCAAAGATAGCTGACATCTTGTCTTCTTTTGTGTAACTATAGTAAGGCTTGTTAATAATAGAGGAAGTAAGAATAGAGGTGATAGTAGACTTTTTGTAGCCATTGCAAACAATTGACCATAAGTCTAGAGACTTCAGGTAGAAGCTCATCCGTATCTTCCAAGAAGTATAGTTCATTCCATCAAATAATAGAAGTCTATTTGTGAACTGTCCTTCACTTGTTAATATTAAATTCATGGCTGCCATATGTATACTCTCTAGAGTGTTATATTTGAATATAACCTGCTCTGATACAATAATTATGGGAGCACATGGTATGAGCAGTAATATCTATATAACAAGCACCCTCTCTGATACCAATTGTAGGCAATTGGAAACAAAGGTTAACAATTGATAATAATGATCTACTCTAAGGATGTTAAGCCAGATAATAGAATCCTTGCTCTGATACCAATTAAAGGATCAATTGGTATGATCAAGCAAGACCTATATAAAAAGAACCAGCTCTGATACCAATTGTAGGACCGTTGAGCACCTCTAGAGGGGGGTGAATAGAGTGCATATGTGCAGCAGAATAATAATCATCACTTAAAAATATTTATGGCAACGACTAAACAAATATGAAGCATGCAGTATATAAGTAAATGCGTAAAGTAAATGAGTTGAGAAGATCAAACGCAAACACCAAGGTTTATACTGATTTTTTCTCTGAGAAGACTAGTCCAGTCTCGAGTACACAACCCGATATTGAATCCACTATTTGAAAATAGAGATTACACCATATGTTTTGCTCCGAAGAACACGCCAACTTCACCACCGTCGTGTTTTTATCTGAAGCCCACGAACAAACTTCAACACCTTTCTGAAGAAAGCTTTTATACTCCAAACTTGTACAACTCGTATACTCCTAATCGGAAACCACCAAAACTTAGAATAATAGGAGTTGTCTTGTGAATAGGAAGATTTAAAGCTCTTGGTAACTAGGAAAACATTAGAATATATAGAGAAGATGAAGAAGGATTGAGTGTTTAGAAATGACAAAATCTTCTCTATTTATAGGAATTTTTAAGACAGAGTTCGAGCAGAACTCGGTAGGGTTAATGTTCATAATTTTGAACGTTGCAGATCCAAAGGAGTAGGAATTTACTGCTGACCAGGAGAAATTCAAGTGGACCGAGTTCGGACCGTATTTGGGCAGAACTCTGGCCGAGTTTGGTTCCTTTGGTTCTGGTTTAACCTAAGTTGGTTTTTGGTTCAATTGGGTTTGGTTCGATTTAAAGAATGAATCAAGATAGGTTGAGATAGACTTCTAATTGCCAGTGATTCGATTCACAAATAATCTAGACTCAATAAAGAGAAAAATATAGAATAAATATGAAAACCAATAGCCCATATGATGATGCCTTTTTTTGACATTAAAGAAGCATTTTTCCTTGACGGCAATCGTCCGAAGATAAACAGATCTGAAAAATCTGAATACCTTTCGGGGGCTTCGCCCCCGAACCCCTACGGGCGGCGCTACCCCCTCGACCCCTGTTTGCTGACCGGGCAGCGGAACCCCCGATACGAGGCCCCGAATAGGTCGTTGGTGATTCAGAAAAATCTTCTTATATAACGCCGTCTTTGGCCCATCATTAATTCTCCATTGCATATGTCCTGCTTTGACAAAGCTTGATCATGTTTACTGTATGTCTTACAAGAACATGTTACACGAACAAAGCAATATGATACAAGCATAGCAATATTGATATAGTGAACATAAGGACAATGCTATGTTTAAGTAGCAACAAGATAGTGATTATATGAATATTAGTGACTTCAATAGTTAAACATAATTGATTAGCTATATTCAAAAGTATGATGTAATCATTGGGCTAACACCTTGGATACATCACCTATAACAAGTGTCTCTTGATGGTCTGACATGAATTTTATCTTCTTAGGCAGACTCTCCAGATAGTTCTCGTTGGTAGCTGTATCTTCAGGTGTCTTGGATTGTTTTTGTACAGCCTCATCATCACTGTCGCTAGATTTTTTACTGTTGATCTCATCAAAGGAAACATGAATAGATTCTTCAACAATCATAGATCTTTTATGAAAATTTTATATCCCTTACTTTTGGCAGCATACCCGAGGAATATCCCTTTATCTGCCTTCTAGTCAAACTGACTCAAGTTATCCTTAGTGTTCAGGATAAAGCAGCGACAACCAAAAACTTTAAAATAAGAAATGTTTGGAATCTTTCCAAACCACAATTCATAGGATATTTTCTTCGATATAGGTCGAATTAACACCATATTCAAAACTTGACAGGTTGTACTTACAACTTATGTCCAAAAATATTTAGAAATTATGTTGATTAAGCATGACTCTAGCCATGTCGCTTAGGGTACGATTCTTCTGCTCCACAACATTATTTTGTTGAGTTCTAGGACAAGAAAACTCATGGTAATATCTATTATCATCGCAAAACTTTCTGAAATCAGCATTTTAGAATTCGTCGCCATGATCACTTCGGATTCGAGTAATCATGAAGCCTTTTTTCTTTTGTACCTTTTTATAAAATACTTGAAATTCAAAAATAGCATCACTTTTAATAGATAAAAAGTAAATCCAATTAAAATGAGATAAATCATCAACTATAACAAAAGCGTAGAGCTTACTACTAAGACTAGCAACTCTACTAGGACCAAATAAATCTATATGAATCAACTGTAAAGGTCTAGAAATGCTTACATCGTTGATGGATTTAAAAGATGACCTAGTTGTTTTGTTCTTTTTATAGTCTGAACATACCAGATCTATCTTGAAGGAATTTTTGGGAGTCTTTTTACCCAACTTTTTAGTCAATCCCCGTAAGATAGTGTCATGTTTTCATGTCCTAGTCTCATGTGTCATAGTCAACTTTTATCTTGATTTGCTACTAGGCATTTCCTGCACTATTAGTACATTCTGTAGCTACCAAAAATTTAAATTTCTAGCTTTTGCAAATTTTGTTACTAATTTTTGAGTTATAAATTCTTTTCCAGAATTTGAAGGTTAAGTATTATAATTTTTGAGAATTTATTAAATAATTTTTGGATTATTGTAAATTTATTTATAATCTTGACTGTTATAATTTAATTAATTTTTTATTTCAGAAATACCTAATATTCAATTTTGTGAGCCTAATAACTTTTGGGCTCTTATATTAGTGAAGGTTTCTAATGTTTGAGTTTGGGTTAATAGGTTTAAGTTTGTTTAGAACCCTATTTTCTTAGTTAGTAGTTAATTAGTAGTTGTAGTTAGATATTAATTTATAGATTAATTAGCAACTAATTGTTAATTAGTTAAGTCTAACAGAATTAGTTATTTAATTAGCAATTACTTAGTAATTGGTTAATGATTAGTTAGAGTTAGTTATGGTTAGTTGTTAACATTTCATTATAGGTCCTAGATCTTTCATTATTTATATTTCTACCATTGACTTGGGGCACACTCCTCTCTCCCCCTGTAGAATATTAGGGAGACCCCAATATTCTATTACAAAAAAAAAAAAATTTAATCACTCTCACTCTTCTGCCAGCTCGTGTCTACTGTCCGGCCGAGCTACACCTTGCCCAGCCGTGAGCGCCGCTGGTCGAACCCCGATCAACTCCTCCCTGCTCTGCCTTCTCCTCCTCCATGATCATCACTGGCTTCACCAAACACCACTGCAACCATCCCATCTTTATTACCGTGACTCAGCCACAGCATCACCACACCATCACTCCGGCATGATCCGTCACCGCCATCAGCCTCTACTCCGGCCAAATCGCTCCCCACAACGCCAATCCCCAAGTTCACCATGTCTAGCCACCGTGTGCCTCCAGTCAGAGTTCGTCGAGCTCGGGATCGCTCATCGTGACTAGTCACCAGAGCCATCATCTGGAATTCGTCGTGTCTGGTCATTATACAACCAGAGAACCACAGCTACGGTCGAACTCAGGCTACCGGATCTATGTCGTTCTCAGATCTCGCGACTTCAGCTCGCGCCGGCGGCCCTTCTCCAGTGTCGTGCTTGCCCGCCAATGCCGGAGACTTCCCCAGCTCGGCTGCGTCACCATCGTCTCAAGCGCACCATGGTGAGTCTATGTACCTCTCTCCAGCCCTTCCCTCTTCTCCTCCCACTTTCGCCTCCCTTTCTTCTTTCTCTGTGATTTGGGTGCAACCGTTCAATTCTCTCTCCAGTGAAAGTGTAAATTGAACATAAGCTTAATCCTTGGGCTGGGCCTCAAGTCCAATTGGCTAATTTTTTGTTTAACCTAAAAATTAGTTTATGGTTTGGGGCTCAGTTGTTAACTAAGGACTTTAGTTGATTGGTTGTTATAGGCTGGGCTAAAAGCCAGTTCAGATGTCTTATGCAGGTTCATTATTTTGCTGTTGGGTTTGGCTAAAGTTTTAGATATTTTTATGGCTGAGTTTAAGCCACTGCTTAATATTTTTGGTTAATTCCAATGGACTGGGATAGGGCCAGGTTATTTTATAAATAAGTACATATGTATGGTATAAATATGTATAAGTATTTCATGCTATGTTGTTAAATATATTAATTAGTATACTTAAAATGTTTACATATTTAAGCTATAAAATGTTAATATAGTACTTATTTAATTAAAATAGATTTTAACCATAAATAGGGTTTACCAAGATTATTTTGCTAATGTTTGACTAAAACCTATATGTTTTGCTACGATTATTATTATGCCAGTATTTATACTGCTAGTAGAAAATAATATTCATAAATATTAATTTTCAACTTCTAGTTAATATAATATTATTTTTTTTGCTATCATTATCTATATATTTGATGGGTCATATTGTTAGTCTTTATAGATATTTAGTGGTATTCTAACTAGTTTAGGGATGGTTAGCTAGAATATAGCTATATAGATAGTTGTCATTATTTTAGAATCTAACCTATTCTCACTCTACTCTAGGTGGAGACTTTGAGACATTGATTTGCAAGGATAAAGGCAAGTACACTACGATTGAACTTTACTTTATATTTCTGTATTGCATTGATTTCATATTGGACACGTTGTACACACCATTGGTCATGTGCTTCTCGTTCTGGTACCTATCATGTTCTTGTTCTTTATTTGTACATTGGAGAGGGGAAATACTACAGATATATGACCAAAGCCCAACCTAGGATTCATGTGAATAGCTTAGGACTCACATCGTGCACGTGGGACTCTAAGTCGTACCATTATTCATGTATCATGTACCATGTGCTACCACATCCGGTCACATATTCTAGTAGCTATTTCAAATCACTATTACATGGTCATGTTCTTCATGGATTTTAGTCATTGTGATATTGTTCATCATTGCAGGTTAGCCATATATTATCGTTGCATTACAGTTTTATATTGTACATATTTATTTTGTAGGGTTGTACTTTGCTCCTTTCCTGACTGTATACGTTGCAGGTGAATTTGAGACTATAGACAGGATCCTGAGAACTTAGTTGAGCAAGACTGTACTATGACTCAGGACCTAGGAGTTGCTGATGACATCTAGATTCAGATACATTTTGTATCATAGACTTTACTTTTTAGACTTGTATCCCTGTATTGTATTAAACTTTGGGAACGTTATAGATGCTGTGATTGATATTTCATTTTCTCTGGTGAAGTTCTTAGATACTTAGTACAGCTTACTACGTTGTGTCCACAATATAGGCTGGGCGAGTCCAACTCATATCTGATTATTCGGGAGCGGGTCGTGACACGTTTTCAGTGGTTGTCCATACAGGTCTGTCTAATAGTGCTTAGGATTAGAGTACCATTGGGAACCTGCGATATAGGAATGTTCGATCACAGCTTAGGCCGATTGTATGGTTATACATATTTACTACATGTGTCTTCCTAAGTACTACTTTTATATCTCTCTTTGTTTCTAAGATCCTTTAGGGACTTGACCAATTATCATTTTAGAAGTTTGACCCCTCTTTTAGCCACTCTCTCATCAATGACTAATTTTTCCAAGCCCTTCAAATTCCTTTGTTGGTTTCTTAGGTTACTTCAAGTTGATTTTATTTGACCAATTCAAATATTCTATCATAGGATTCTTAGATTAATTATTTATCCCAACTTATCTATCTAGTTTTCCCAAACTTTTCAGTGACCATAATGAATTATTTTTTTTAAATAATTTTGTTATAGGTCGGCATTCTTTAGGTAATTCTCTGGAGATAGAAATATTTTACTGGTTCTTCCACTCAACTTGAATTTGTGCTATTTTTATTAGTTAGATTCAGGTTGGATCAATTCCATAAGTTTATAGGAAAAGATCAGAGAACATATACTCCTCTTGATTTTAGTCATTTTTCTTTTACTGGTAAGTGACCTCTTGATTCTCAAAGACCTACAGAACAGATCTTGTGTTGATAAACTCCTTTGTCTTCTAAGGAGCAGATACTTATGTGACTTTCCATCATGATTAGGACTTTTAGAAATCAGTTTGAATTTTCATAAACTCTTCTAAAATTCTTATGGATAAAGCTAAGAAAATATTCGGCAACCTACTATGGTATGGCAGATGCACACTGCAGTTATTTATCTGGATTATGGAGACCGTGAGTTCACTGCAGCCAGCTGCGTACTGGCGAGACATGAACCCTAAGTCGAAGTAATTTCAGGTATTCATAGGATCTCGGATATTATTGAGGTTGTGTCCTAAAAAGCATTTTGATCTCTCGAGTTGATTTCGGTAATATTTGATAAAGTTGATGGAATATTCAGTAATCTATCATTATTTGGGTCACGAAACCGAAGGTGCACTGCAGCTAGATGTACACTACACTGGCGGTGCATTAACTCTAGGCGAAGTGACTTCGGATATATATGATTTTCGGATACTATTGAGACTATATCCATGATTCCATGTTTGGCCTTTATCACCATTGATCAGCAATTATCCTGAATTGTTTAAACTTTTGTCTTACTCAAATTTTAATGTGTGATCCAAGTTTCATAATTCATTACCCTATGTTCCATATAGAATTTTCATTCGATTTTCTAGAACTCATTAAGACCATTTTTATTGGTCGATCTCTTTCATGGTTTGACTCTAGTGTATTGCATGTATTTTTAGTTCCGTATTTTTGATAGCTATGTGTGTATATATATTATAGATAGTTATGTATTTTAGATAGAGGATATACAATTATGGATATATGTGTGTATATATGTATATGGTTGGTAGCTATATAGAAATACGGGAGGAAACATAGATAGGTTACATAGATCATTTTAGGTAACCTTGGAATAGACATTTTGATGAGAATAGTTAAGGTAGTAAAAGAGAATCTTGAGTAGACAAATTAGTAATAAGTTTTGAGGGGGTTATAGACTATAAAAGTTTTGTGATTGATTTAAAGGTGACTAGTTTGTAAAGTTATTTCTTTCATGTATATATTATCTTATAACCGTCGTTTGATTTTCCTAAAATAGTGACTTGATTTTTCTCCTTTAATTACCATCATGTTTTCAATAAAAGCATATACTAGATTTCACTAATAATTATGCCATATTTAGATGATTTTTTAAAACATAGTTATTGGATTTTTTATCGTGGCTAGATTTTATTTCAAAATATTGATCGTGCCTTGATGATTTGATGTCGATTTAATCATGTCATGACGATTTTTGGGTTCTCTTGGTTATGATTATATTTTGGGTATACCAAAATAATTCTTGATCATACAAATATGATTGGGTATTTATATCTGAATGATTTTGATCTTAATCCCAAACGTGCCTAAAAGATTTACTTTTTTTATCATGTTTCAAAGAATTTGATTTTTTTTTTTGCTCATTTTAAAAAAAATGATATCTAGTCAGGTCAAATTTTCAAAATTAATGTTTTGGTTATCCTTAGTCATTTCATTTCCTTGTTTATTACCTATGAAACCGTTAGTAGTGACTATAGCATTTTGATCATATTTTGGATTAATGGTGTTTGAAATTTTCTAGCCGTGTTAGTAATGCCTAAATGATTTTGATTTTGACTTGGACATGCCTAATAGATTGAGGTTCTTTTGGTCATGACTAGGTTATACCTAAATAATTTTGATTATGTTCATGACTAATTTCTGATGTTTTGATCATGCATATGACATCAACTTTACTCTTGACATATTTTGATCAAATCGTGTCTAAAACGATTTAATCATGCTTTGAATCAACCCTAGAACTTGATTTCAATCATGTTAAATTTGATTTCGGGTAAAGCTAAAAAAATTCAAAATTCTTGGTTTATTCTTAGTCGTATCATTTCTATTTTTAGTACCTATGGCCTAATAGTCTAAATTATTTTAACCAAATTTTGTGTTTAAATGATTTGAAATTTTAGTCATAGTCGTGCTAGTTATACCTAACCGATTCCTTATTGGAAATTAGGTCCTAATTTTATTTTTGAACATATTTAGGATTTAAAGCATGATTATACCATTTTGGTACTATTTTTTTACTATGCCTAAATTTTGATTTATTTTATCATGTTTAGGATTTATTAAGCTTAGATTTTTAAACTTTGATCGTTTCTAGAAAATCGTGGTTCTATTAGTCATACTTAAATTCAAATTCTATGTTTAACTAATATTTCGTCATTTTCAAGTTTTCGTATTTGATTGATCTTAATAAGTGTTTGCGTGCTATTTGAAATTTCGAGGACAAAATTTTTGTAAGTGGGATAGATTTGTAACTACCACAATTTGAAATTTGGTACTAATTTTTGAGTTATAAGTTCTTTTCCAGAATTTGAAGGTTATTTTAGAAATAAGTATTATAATTTTTGAGAATTTATTAAATTATTTTGGATTATTGTAAATTTATTTATAATCTTGACTATTATAATTTAATTAATTTTTTATTTCAAAAATACCTAATATTCAATTTTGTGAGCCTAATAACTTTTGGGCTCTTATAATAGTGAAGGTTTCTGAATGTTTGAGTTTTGGCTAATAGGTTTTAAGTTAGTTTAGAACCCTATTGTATTAGTTAGTAGTTAATTAATAGTTATAGTTAGATATTAAGTTCTTGATTAATTATCAACTAATTGTCAATTAGTTAAGTTTAACAGAATTATTTATTGTCCGAGCTCTCTAGCCTAGTGGTATTAGAGCGGACACCCGGAGGGGCCGGCAAGGTTCGAGCCCCCCCAATTGTGTGTGTGAGTGGAATTTCAAAAAAAAAAAAACAGAATTATTTATTTAATTAGCAATTACTTAGTAATTGGTTAATGAATAGTTGGAGTTAGTTATGGTTAGTTGTTAGCATTTCCCTATAGGCCCTAGATCTATCATTATTTATATTTCTGTCATTGACTTGTGGCACACTCCTCTCTCCCTATAGAATATTGGGGAGACCCCAATATTCTATTACAAAAAATTTCTAATCACTCTCACTCTCCTGCCAGCGGGTGTCTACTGTCCGGCCGAGCTCCGCATTGCCCCACCGTGAACGTCGCCGCACAATCGGTCGAACCCCGATCAACTCCTCCCTGCTCTTCCTTTTCCTCCTCCCCGATCATCACTGGCTTCACCAAACACCACTGCTACCATCCCATCTCCACCACCATGACTCAGCCCCAGCATCACCACACCATCACTCCGGCACGATCCGCCACCGCCATCAGCCTCTACTCCGGCCAGACCACTCCCCACGATGCCAACCCCGAGGTTCACCATGTCCAGCCACCGTATGCCACCAGTCGGAGTTCGTCGAGCTCGGGATCGCTCACTGCTCGTCGTGACAAGTCACCGAAGCGATCAGCTGGAATCCGTCGGGTCTTGTCACCGCTCAGCCAGAGAAACATCGCTATTGTCGAGCTCCAGCCACTGGATCTATGTCGTTCTCAGATCTTGCGGCTTCAGCTCGTGCCGGCGTCCCTTCTCCAGTGCTGTACTTGGCCACCAGTGCCGGAGATTTCTCCATCTCGGCTACGTATCCATCATCTCAAGCGCGCCATGGTGAGTCTTTGTCCCCCTTTCCGGCCCTTCCCTCTTCTCCTCTCACTCTAGCCTCCCTTTCTTCTTTCTCTAAGATTTGGGTGCAACCGTTCAATTCTCTCTCCAGTGAGAGTGTAATTGAACATAAGCTTAATCCTTGGGCTGGGCTTCAAGTCCAATTGGCTAATTTTTTGTTCTGGAAATTGCTGAGAAACCCAATTTCGGGGTGGGCTTTTATGAAATGCCCACCCGCTGCATAAGTTTTATGAAATACCCAGAATTAAGTATTTTCACGTTAAATATTCCAAGATTCCCTTTTAGATGTCACCCGCTGGGAAATGCTATTTTTATAATACCGAAACTACCCCTCCGCGCGAATTGGTCATCTATATGTATTTGAATTCAAAAAACTCAGATCTGGATTGCAATTTTTGTCTTCTTCTTCTTCACGGGAAATCTGAATTCCATTGCTCTCATATTCAGCAGAGATCGCAAAAATCGTTCGTAGTTCGGTGTGTTTTTCTTCAGTCGAACTCAGATCATCGCTCGTCATCATCATCACCATCATCATCATCTTCATCGTGGAGACATTTGAAGTTATTCGACGATTAGGTCAATTGTGGAGAGAAGATCTTTCTTCTTCTTTTCCATAAGAATTATCATCGTTTTGAAAGAAGAACGAAACTCTTTATTCATGAAAAAACTAAATTAACGTTTTAACACTGTAAATGACCATTCTCCGTGTAAACTAACACGGAGAATGTCATTCTCCGTTTTATTTAAAACGGAGAATGCCGTTCTCCGTGTTTCTAACACGGAGAATGACCATTCTCCTGCGTTTTAACACTGGAATGACCATTCTCCGTCTTAATTAGGACGGAGAATGACCATTCTACGTCTTAATTAGGACGGAGAATGACCATTCTCCGTTTTATTTAACACGGAGAATGACATTCTCCGTTTTATTTAACACGGAGAATGGCATTCTCCGTGTTTCTAACACGGAGAATGGTCATTCTCCTGCGTTTTAACACTGGTATGACCATTCTCCGTGATAAATTACACGGAGAAGGGCATTCTTCGTGTAAATTAAGACGGAGAATGGTCATTCTCCGTTTAATTTAGCACGGAGAATGGCCATTCTCCGTCTTAATTAGGACGGAGAATGCCATTCTCCGTTTTATTTAACACGGAGAATGACATTCTCCGTTTTATTTAACACGAAGAATGGCATTCTCCGTGTTTCTAACACGGAGAATGGTCATTCTCCTGCGTTTTAACACTGGAATGACCATTCTCCGTGTAAATTAAGACGGAGAATGTCATTCTCCGTGTTACTAACACGGAGAATGGTCATTCTCCGTGTAAATTAAGACGGAGAATGCCATTCTCCGTGTTACTAATACGGAGAATGACCACCCTCATGCGAAAATTAACATTTTTCGTGTTCTAAACGGAGAATGGCCATTCTCCTGCATTTTATGGTCAGCTGAAACTTTGGAGGGCCATAACTTTTGACTGGGACGTCGAAACGAGGTCCCGTTTGTCGCAAAATGAGCGTATCGTCGAGGAGACTGAAAGTAACAGCTTCATCGTTAGACAGCCTTCTGAAATTTTAGAATCGCAAAAAAATGATGTTTGGACCTCCGTTTTAGCACTTTTGCCGTTCGTCCCGGTCTTTCCGAAATTTTTCGACGAGTTTTTAAAGATTTTTGAGGAGAAAACCTAGATTCGAAAGTGAGCAGCGTATGGAAGAAGATGGAGTATTGAAACGTTTTTTTAAGAGCAGTTTTGTGGGTGTTTCCAATAAATTAAAAGGAAGGGCAAAAGGGTCATTTGGAACCCGCTTTGGATAAGTTTCTCTAATTCTGGGCACGCGATGAAATTTTTTTTAGCGGTGGGTTTTACATAAAACTTTTTTAGTTTTTGGGCATTTCATAAATCTTCCCTATTTAACCTAAAAATTAGTTTATGGTTTGGGGCTCAGTTGTTAACTAAGGACTTTAGTTAATTGGTTGGTATAGGATGGGCTAAAAGCCAGTTAGGATATCTTATGTAGGTTCATTGTTTTATTGTTAGGTTTGGCTAAAGTTTTAGATATTTTATGTGGGCTGAGTTTAAGCCACTCTTAATATTTTTGGTTAATTCCAATGGACTGGGATAGGGCCAAGTTATTTTATAAATAAGTATATATGTATGGTATAAATATGTATAAGTATTTCATGCTATGTTGTTAAATATATTAATTAGTATACCTAAAAAATTTAGATATTTTATCTATAAAATGTTAATATAGCACTTATTTAATTAAAATAGATTTTAACCATAAATAGTGTTTACCAAGATTATTTTGCTAATGTTTGACTAAAACCTATATGTTTTGATACAATTATTATTATGCCAGTATTTATACTGCTAGTAGAAAATAATATTCATAAATATTCATTTTCAACTTTTAGTTTTTATAATATTATTTTTCTTGCTATCATTATCTATATATATTTAGTGGGTCATATTGTTAGTCTTTATAGATATTTAGTGGTATTATAACTAGTTTAGGGATGGTTAGATAGAATATAGTTAGATAGATAGTTGTCATTATTTTAGAATCTAACCTATTCTCACCCTACTCTACGTGGAGACTTTGAGACATTAATTTGCAAGGACAAAGGCAAGTACACTATGATTGAACTTTACTTTATATTTCTGCATTGCATTGATTTTATATTGGACACGTTGTACACACGATTGGTCATGTGCTTCTCGTTCTAGTACCTATCATGTTCTTGTTTTTTACTTGTACATTGGGGAGTGGAAATACTACAGATATGTGACCAAAGCCCAACCTAGGATTCATGTGAATAGCTTAGGTCTTACATCGTGCACGTGAGACTCTAAGCCGTACCATTATTCATGTACCATGTGCTACCCCAGCCGGTCACATATTCTAGTAGCTATTTCAAATCACTATTACAAGATCGTGTTCTTCGTGGATTTCAATCATTGTGATAATGTTCATCATTGCAGGTTAGTCATGTTTTATCGTTTCATTACAGTTTTATATTGTACATATTCATTTCGTAGGGTTGTACTTTGCTCCTTTCCTGACTGGATACGTTATAGGTGAATTTGAGACTATGGACAGGATCTCGAGAACTTAGTTGAGCAAGACTGTACTATGACTTAGGACCTAGGAGTTGCTGATAACATCTAGATTCAGATACATTTTGTATCATAGATTTTACTTTTCGGACTTGTATCACTATATTGTATTAAACTTTGGAAACGTTATAGATGTTATGATTACGATTTCATTTTATCTGGTGAAGTTCTTAGATACTTAGTATAGCTTACTACGTTGTGTCCACAATGTAGGTTGGGCGAGTCTGACTCGTATCCAATTATTCGGGAGCGGATCGTGACACATTCTAGAAAGAAAACATAAATATTGTCTTTCTGGATCCCTTCATATACGGGATTACCAGTCGATATTTCATATAAAGAATATTTGTCTTTCAGAAAATTGATATCATAACCATTATCTACCAAATGACTAATGCTCGACAAGTTATGTTTCAATTCTGTGACTAGGCAAACGTATTTTATTTCAGGGTAGGGAGACATACCAATAGTACGAATTTCTATAATTTTATCTCGAAGATTGCTGCCAAAGGAAACATACCCTTCTCTCTCCATCTATAGCGTAGCGAATAATGATGCATCACCTGTCATGTGCCACGAACATTTGCTATCGAGAATTTACTTGCTTTTAGCATGAGAGAGTTGAGGGTCCACCTACAAATGAGTAGATGTAACCTTTGGTACCCATTTCTTCAAGGGTCCAACATGATTAGTTTTGGGAATCCAAGCAAGTACATTTGTGTCAACTA
This sequence comes from Iris pallida, assembly GCA_029216955.1. NCBI lineage: Eukaryota > Viridiplantae > Streptophyta > Magnoliopsida > Asparagales > Iridaceae > Iris > Iris pallida. The sequence continues at coordinate 75,943,328 of JANAVB010003400.1, forward strand.
ACTTTTTAGCTCTACAGTACTGTGATCTATGCCCATGTTCACCATAGTATATGCATGTAATTTTTGAGATAGTGCTCTTAGTTTTTATTTTGACATGCTTCTTGTATGTTTTTCTTGGAAACATGTATGTGAAAATATATTTGTGAGGAACGTATTGCTTACTTGCTTTCTTTGGTTTAGTCCTTTGTGATACATGTTGAGTTTTAGGACTAACCTTAGGCTGTGTAACAGGGGTTACCCGTTTGCCTAATTTGATCTCTAACTTTTTAGAGATGGCACAAGACTCTTTAAATTTTGCAGTCATATCCGTGAGTCTTTGCTCAGTGACTAGGTGTCTCTTCTTCCCTATGTTATATAGCTCTTGCACTTTGACATAGTCTTTCTTTTTGTTCTATAGTGAGGATAGCCTCATGATAGTCCAATCTAATTTTAGCTATCTCCTCTGTGTTACCGGTAGTAGACGTCTCTATGATGTCTTCTATAACATTAGACAGTCTACCTACTTCGGTTGTGTTTGTCTTAATCTCTTTATAAGACTGTTTATGCTTGTCTAACACAGTTATGTGTTCTTCAAGTAATTTACTAAAGGCATTTTCTAACTAATCGAATGTAAAATCATCATAGAGAGGGTTTTTTGATACCTTATCGTATGCCATTAGACAGACATTTGCACTGCTGCAAGTTCTATCCTCCTCTTCTAACTCACTGACCTCACTTTCGTACCAGATGCTAGTATTTGTGTACTTTCGACCATTTATAGCTTTTCTGCTTGATCTTGATCGATCGTATGAATTGGTTTTCTTTGTTAGTGGACAGTCCTTCCTCGTATACTCTGACTTCTTACACTCAAAGTAAATAGTTTCTTCTTTGTTGCTTTCATGGATGTCTTTCTTCTTTCAGTTTTATCGTTCAAACTTTAAGAATTTCCTGAAGTTCTTGACCAACAGGGCCTATTCATCACCATCAGAATCTTCTTCGTCAGAATGATTGCATAAGACTCTTCTGTCTTGAGCTTTGAAGACGATTGATTTTTCTTTGGGGGTTGCCTCTTCAAAGTCTTGTAAGTCCAGCTCATGGGTCATGAGCTTCCCATAAGTGTCTCCAATGTCATCGTGGTGAGATCGTTTCTTTCTATGATCGCGATGGCCTTCGGGTTTCAGTTCTTAGTTAGAGCCCGCAGTACCTTCTTGATCTTCTCATGTTTGTTGTAATCCTTACCAAAAGATTATAGAGGATTAGTAATATCAAGAAAATGAGTAAACATCTGTGTAATTGACTCACTAGATTTCATCTTGAATGACTCGTATTCTTGTGTCAGTTTACTGATTTTGGGTTCCTTCACTTGGAAAGTCCTTTTATGAGTAACCTCAAGAAGTCTTCAAATTTTATTAGATGTGGTACAAGCAGATATGCGATTAAACTAGATTTTGTCAATTGCACAGAATAGTGCATTGATGGCTCGTGTATCTAGACTAGCCTGTGTCTTCTTCTGCTCAGTATATTTGTCATGGGGCTTGTCTACTAATACACCATCAATCATTATTCTAGGTGGTTTCTTATAATCTCCTATAATATCGACCAAAGATCGAAGTCCAGTGACTTAAGAAAGAAATTTATCTGTATTTTCCAATATGTGTAATTTGTTCCATCAAATAGTGGTAGCCTATTTGTGGATTGTCCTTCACCGTTGAATATAGATTTAACGGATGTCATATATATATGCTCTCTAGATTGTTATATATATGTATAACCTGCTCTAATACCAATTGTAGGACCATTGAGCACCTCTAGAGTGAGGATGAATAGAGTGTGTATGTGTGCAGCGAAAAATATCACCAATTAAAAATTATGAACTATGGCAAGTAAGAGCAAATGAAATAGCAGCAAATAACTTGCAGTAAAAGTAAGAGTTAAGAAGATCAAACTCAGTGACACAACGATATATACTGGTATCCCTCGTGGAGGACAAGTCCAGTCTCGAGTACTCATGCTCGATGTTAATCCACTATAGCACAAGATTTAACTGACTGCTTGCAACTTTTACAACACCGTGCTTGGGGACAAGTGCACGACCGACTTCAACAACATCGTGCTTGGCGACGAGTGCACGACCGACTCCAGAAGGCGATTTAAAAACTTGAATATTTTTTTTGAATTTAGCCTCCGATATAACTCTTTAAAACCAAACTCTAGATTAAACAGAAACTGTATTGTCTTGGCTAAGAGTAGTATAGGATAGATTTGAAGGTGTAGCTAGTAGAAAACACATAAGGAGATAGAGAAGAGAAAGAGAAAGTGAATGAGTGATTTAAAAATGTGAAAGTCCTTCTCTATTTATAGTATTTTTTTAGATCGAATTTGGGTAGAGTTCGGGCGTAGAAATCTCGCATTCGAATGTTGGATGCAGATATAGAGGGAATTCAAAAAATGAAACTGCCCTAACCGAACTCCGACCGAGTTCTGGCCGAGTTCTTTCAGACTTGTTTGGGCCAATTTCGATAGGTTTTGGGCTATATTGGATTGTGGACTTTGGATGTATATTTATGGATAGATAGGCTATGATTTTTATGAACTGAGATTAGCTAAGCCAGTACCGATCCTGATCAATCTTACTTATTTTTCCTACTCAATAAAAATAAAATATAGAAGAAATATGTAAAACCTTGATCTTGATTCCATTGCTTTTGGTTCTTGATGATGACAAGACTTTTATAGCTTGTAGCAGTAGTAGGTACAGTCTTGAAACCTGTAAACCTGTAGCAGTATGTATATTTTGCGTATCGACCAAAGTTGACGTTGATTATCAAAATCATGTGTGATCATGACCAATGGACCAACACTTATTTATTTGTGTAGAATTGGTTTAGGATACAAATTTGTTTATTTTGTACTTAGCTTTTTTTTAATTTATTATGCAGAATATTTTACTCAAGATATGGTCGTCTCTACTCCAATTACCATAGAATTAGGCCATTTATTTCAGAAGAATGTTGTGTTTGACTCCCGTGAAGAAGTGCAAGATTGGTATCAATAAGTTGAAAAACAACATAATATAGTCTTAGCTTGTCTTGGTTGTGTCAAGGCTAATTAATAAAAAAATGGGGCTGCAAATCATTTGATCTTGGCTACGAGAGAGATGGTGTGTGTAGGGATCATCATAGAAAAGATACAGTCTCAAAAGAAAAAGAAAAAAAAGAATAGAAGTGTTGGCTCGAAGAAATATGGATGCACATTCAAGTTGTAGTTATTCAACACCGTCGAGAACAAGTGGAAAGTTATAGTCAAGAATATTCAAACAGACAATCATCCTATCGTCGACACATTTACCCGGGCATGGGTATGCATGATGACTGATATTGAATTAGAGAGGGCTAGTTGAGCAATTGTCCAGCTACGGGGTTGCACCATAACAGGTTCTACCCAATCGTGTGACTAAAAAAATGAGAATTTCAAGTCATATGTGTTGGCACATTGATTTTGATACTTACAATTAACGTCTAGACTGTTTTAGATTTATCTACTTCTCAGATTCAAAAGAAAGTATCTATCAAATGGCATATTCATGCATCCACACAAGCTACCACTCAAACTCGTTATTAGATCTCCATCAGCTACCACTCAAACTCATTCTTGGATCACAATCAAGGAACGCAGAAGCTTCACAAAGTCAAGATCCATCTTCACAAGAGTCAGTAATACATAGAAAACCAGTGTAAACACTTTTGAATGGATGACAAACTTAAAAAGAGTAACTATGAAAAAGGCGGATCATTCGTCGAATTTTTGCGAAAATCTGTCGCACTATCCGTTTTGGAACAACAAGTATTTGTGGGTCCAAACGGATGATCCGACGGATCACCGTCGAATGATCCATTTTGAAACAACAAGTTTTTGTTGGTTCTAACAGATCATCAGTCGAATTTCTGCAAAAATCCGTCGGACTATCCATTTTGGAACAACAAGTATTTATGGGTCCAAACGGATGATCCGGCGGATCACCACAGATCACCGTCGGATGATCTGTTCTTTCTGAGGTGGTTATTTGAATTTTAAATCCAACGTTCCTCATTAATGAGCATTTAATGCATCCAACAAGTAGTTTTCTAGCCGTTACTGTTTGAGCGGATGGTCCGCGGGACGTCCGCGGACAACCGGCGGATCATCCGCTTGGCTGTAGTAATTGCTCTCTCTTCTTGGATTTGTATAAATAGACTTCATCTCTCTTCATAAACACTTATCCATTTGAGCCTTAACTTTCTCAACTACCAAAGAGCTCCACCATTACTCTACAAAGCTTTAATTTGTCATCCAATCAAAAGTGCTAGAGTATTCAAGAGTTGTAATCCTAGATCTTCAAAGTGTTCAAGAAGATCAAAACCTTTCTTTCTCTCAAGTTGAAATTAACGAGCCTTCGGAGAAAAACTCGTGTGTATGAAGTTGACGAGGCTTCGAAAAAAAACTCATGTGTAAGAAATTGACGAGCTCTTCGGATCCAAACTCATGTTAGAAGTTGACAAGTTCTTCGGATCCAAACTCGTTTTGTAACTATTTATTCAAATAGTGGATTAAAGTCGGAGAGTTCCGGGACTGGAGTGCCCCTTGGAAGAATTCCAGGATACATCGAGTGTTTGATTCTCTCTTCCTTTATTATCCTTTAAATTGCTTATTATTGTTGATAATCTTTTTACTACCCTATTCACCCCTCCCCCTTCTAGGTTTCTTCAATTAGTATCAGAGCCTAGTCTCTTGATTTGGATTTTCATCCTTAGAGTGATCCATGGCCACTAGTACCAACTCATTCCATAATGAGGGACACTCCACAAATAGACCTCTTTTATTTGATGGAACGAATTATAACTATTAGAAAATTAGGATATGAATTTACTTGAAATCCCTAGATTTCGATCCATGAGATTGCGTTGTAAATGGCATCCCTAACTCCTTCATCGTTAATTGAGGAAGTAGTTTTGGAAACTCTTAGAGATAAACTTTCTGAAAATGACAAAAAGGTCGCAAGTTGGCATACAAAGGCTATGAACGCACTCTATTGTGCTCTTGATAGCAATGAATTCAATAGAATCTCTACTTGCAAAACTTCTAACGAAATATAAAAACTTTTAGAATTCACACACGAGAGAACATCACAAGTAAAGAAATCAAAGATTAGTAGACTCACTCAAGAGTATGAATCTTTCAAAATAAAAATCGATGAGTCTATTACTGTTGTGTTTACTCGATTCTTTGATATCATTAACCCTCTTTCTTCTCTTAGTTAAAAAGATTCGAAAGATTCTCAGAGGATTAACCAAGGGATGGAACCCCAAAGCTACCGCTATCATCGAAGGGAATGACCTAACGATAATAGACCTTGAGACACTCATGGGAAAGCTGATGACCCACGAGCTGGACATGAAGGATCAAGAGGAAGCCTCCATACAAGAAAATGAGAAAGAGAAGACGAAGGAAAACAAAAATATCTTGCTCTCAAGGCCATTAAGTTCTCCTCAAAAGATGACTCCGATGATGACGATTCAGATGACGAAGAAATTGCTCTCACCACCAAGCACTTCCAAAAGTTTTTTAAATTTAATAAAGCAAATCGATCAAGGAGGGACACAGAGGAAGAACCTTCTTGCTACAACTGTAAGAAGATCGGGCACATCAAAAGGAATTGTCCAATAGGAAGAAAAGAATCTGGCAAATATGAGAGGCCAAGCAAATAAAGCTCATCCTCAAAGAAATATGCCAACACTAGCATCTGGTATGAAAGTGATGCTAGTGACTCGGACAATGACAAAGAATGCAAACACAATGCAAATGGTTGCCTCATGGCGATGGAATCAAATCAGATACTCGATTACTTTCTATGAATGTTCTCTCTTACGTTGAATTAGAAAATGTCATTTTTGACTACACGATGAACACATGGTTATAAGAAATAAGCACAAAAAATCTCTCAACAAGATTGACACACTCAAACAAGAAATAAAAAGACTCTCCAATATCATCCACGATATAAAAAAGAAGTCTCCTACTTCTGACACAGATGAGATTGAGTCTCTCAGACTAAAGCTCCAAGAAGCCCAAGATGCCATCAAGAAAAAGGAGTTGAATATCAATCCCTCAAAGAAGGATATGAACTTGCTATGCACAAGACACTTGCCGCTAACCAAAGAGAATATGCAACATCTATCAAATACAGTAACCTTCTTGCAACTAGCATGAAACAAGTTGATAGAGACATGGCTCAAACAAAGGCACAACACCATAATCAAAGGCACAACAACACAGATCACAACACTAGCCACAAGAATCACACTCACATGAACACAACACATCGGCCCTATCCCAAACAAATACACACACGAAGAGGACCCTTTGAAAAGAAAACCAATCACATCATCCTTTCTACTATCATCACCATAACACTCATGCTAGAACTCTTCAATCTACTAGAACTCTTTATGCACATAACACACACTCGTTTTCCTCTAGACCTATAACACCCATGATGTGCCACTATTGTGGTTTACTTGGACACACATCTCATTATTGTTAAATAAGAAAGCATGTTGACATGAAAATGTTTAAATGGGTTCCTAAAACTAACAGTCAATGACCCAAACATTTCTGGGTACCAAAGTCTTCATCTTCAACTTGTGTTGTAGGTGAACCCTCCATCATGGTAGAAGTAAGTGGATTTTCGATAGCGGTTGCTAACGATACATGACCGGTGATGCTTTACTTTTTGTAACGCTATCAATGAAGAAGGAAGGACACGTATCCTTTGGCAATAATCTAAAGGGGTACATTATTGGACATGGTAATATATGCTCCCTTCCTTATCCTTGTATTAAAAATATTTGTATTGTTACAAATCTTAAGCACAACCTTCTTAGCATTAGCCATCTCACGGATAATGGCTATGGTGTTAACTTTGTTGAACACAAGTGCTTTATCTATGATAGCACTAATGGATCTACTGTGTATGAAGGTATTAGAGAAAATAATATTTATGTTCTTGATCTTGTTGAGAGTACTAACAGTGATAGGTGCTTAGTAGTGAAGAATGATGAAAGTTGGCTTTGGTACATGAGACTTGGACACGCCAATATGAATACCATCTTCCGACTAGCCACAAAGAAATTGGTTAGAGGACTCCCAAGCATTCCGTTCAACAAAGATATGATATGTAAAGAATACGAGAAGAGTAAGTTAACAAAATCCTCTTTCAAATCCATTAACTTGGTGAGCACTACTAGACCCCTCCAACTTATTCATATGGATCTTTTCGGTCCTAGTAGAGTAGCTAGCCTTGGTGTAAAACTCTATGTATTTGTTTTAGTTGATGATTTTTCGAGATTTACTTAGGTTATTTTTCTAATAAATAAAAGTGATACTTTTCGTAAATTTGTTGCTTTTTGTAAACGTGTTCAAAATGAGAAAGACATTATGATTAACAAAATTAGGAGTGATCATGGAGAAGAATTTGACAATGCTGATTTAAAAAGTTTTGTGATAAAAATGGTTTTGGTCATGATTTTGCTTGTCCTAGAACTCCACAACAAAATGGTGTTGTGAAAGAAAGAATAGAACCCTTGGAGATATGGCAACGGTCATGTTAAACCAAAACAAGCTCCCCCAATACTTTTGGGCGGAAGCCGTTAACACGGCATGTTATGTTATAAATAGAGTCTTGATTAGACCTATCTCTAAGAAAACTCCATATGAGCTTTGGTTTGACAAAATTCCCTCTATTTCAATTTTAAATTTTTTGGATGCAATACTTTATTTTGAACACCAAAGATAACCTAGGCAAATTTGAAGAAAAAGCCTATGAAGGTATCTTCCTTGGCTAGTCTATGCATAGCAAAGGTTTTCGTGTATTTAACAAAAGAAGTCTTGTAGTCGAAGAGTCAATCAATGTCTCTTTTGACAAACTTAATACTTCCACATCTAGTTCCTTGAATGATGTTGATGACATCTCTTTTGTTTTGGAAAACTCTTATCTTGGAGACACTAATGCTCCTTCATCTAGTAATAAAGTTGAGACCACTCCACCCGAAGACTCTTCACCAATAGAGCCTTCTCAAGGGAATATCCCCAAAGAATGGAGATTTGTCCTCCATCATCCCAAGAAACTTATCATTGGTGACCCTTCCTCATGGGTTAGCACTAGACCTTCTACAAGAGATCACTGCGCAAATGTGGCTTTTATTTCACAAATAGAGCCTAAAAATATTAATGATACTTTTAATGATGGATTTTGGATGATTGCAATACAAGAAGAGCTAAATCAATTTGATCGAAATAATGTTTGGGAACTCGTTCCTAAATCCCACAACTTTTTTATTATTGGGACAAAGTAGGTGTTTCAAAATAAACTTATAAGGATGGTATCGTCACTCGTAACAAAGTCCGATTGGGTGCTCAAGGCTATAACCAAGATGAAGGCATTGGCTACGAAGAAACCTATGCTCCGGTTGCTCGTCTTGAATCCATTCGAATGCTTTGCGCTTTTGCTTGTTTTAATATTTTTAAGTTTTTTCAAATGGATGTCAAAGTATCTTTTTAAATGGTGTTATTAAAGAAGAGGTGTATGTCAAGCAACCTCTTGGATTTGAAGATTTTCAATTTCCTGATCATGTTTTCAAACTTCACAAAGCCCTCTATGGCCTCATGCAAGCTCCCTGTGCTTGGTATGAGCACCTTAGTTCCTTTCTTACTTCTCACAACTTCTCCAAGGGCAAAGTTGACACCACACTTTTTATTAAAACTCACAATGGCACACTTCTATAGTTCAAATCTATGTTGATGACATCATCTTTGGTTCCACTAACAAAATATTATGTATAGAATTTGCCAAAGTTATGCAGGACGAATTTGAAATGAGCATGATAGGAGAACTGTTATTCTTTCTTGGTCTACAAATCAAACAATGAACTCAAGGCACATTCATCAACCAAGCAAAATATACAAAGGATCTTCTTAAGCGCTTTGAATTAGACTCATCCAAATCAATGAGAACTCCTATGGCCATAACGACCAAGCTTGATCAGGATGAAACTGGTGTCTCGGTCGACATTCGTAAGTATCGAGGTATGATCGGTAGCTTGCTTTACTTAATTGCTAGTTGTTCCGACATCATGTTTAGTGTTTGTTTATGTGCACGATACCAAACAAATCACAAAAAATCACATTTATGTGTCGTTAAGCACTTTTTTCAGTATCTCAAAGGTATTATTAACATGGGACTTTGGTATCCAAAATTTTTATCCAAAATTTTTATTCGGATGCAGATTTTGCCGGATGCAAGATTGATCGAAAAAGCATAGCAGCACATGCCAATTCCTTAGAAAATCCTTGGTTTCATGGTTTAGTAAGAAATAAAACTCAGTTGCTCTTTCCACAACTGAGGTCGAATAAACTGCGGCTGGATGTTGTGCACAGATCCTTTGGATGACAAAAATACTTATAGACTATGGTATTTCTTCAAATGGTATTTCTATCATATGTGACAATACTAGCTCTATTAATCTTACTAAAAACCTAATTTGTCAGTCACATATGAAACACACATTGAGATTCGACATCATTTCTTGCGTGATCATCAACTTAAGGGCGACATCCGTCTTGAATTTATTGATACTGAGCATTAACTAGCTAACATCTTCACCAAGCCTCTTACCGAAGATCGATTTTCTTTTATTTGTCGAGAAATTGCCCTTATTGGAAAAATCGTTCTAAATCCAACTAGATAATCCGACGGACATTCGCAGAAGTTCGGAGGATGATCCGTTGCGGTACAGCTGGCAGAAGTAACCTTTTCGATCGTTCCATTCTCTATTTTCGATTTTTAAAAAATATTTGGATCCAAAAGCGGATAACCTAGATTTTCGGCGGATGATCCGCTACACATTCTACAACAGATGGGAACAAATCTGACCTTTTGTATTCTCCAAAATCCCTCATCTTCCTAATGCACTGCTACTACACAACTCCCAAAAACCTCTAACCTTTCATATCCCTTCTTTAAAAACCCACCTACTTTTCTTAATTACACCTCTCCTTCTTTAAAAACCCTCTACCTCCTTCTTCCTTCTCTATCTCTCCACACCTCTCAAACCAATCCGTCAGTCCGTCCCAAGATCCGCCGAAATTTGGCTAAAGATCCACTCCAGCGCTATGTCTCACAAATGCTCCCACCATCCTCCTCCTCTTCCTCCTCTCAAGCTCTTCTTCCCACGTCCATGTTCCTACCCAACCCTACCGCCCACGGCCACAACCTTGCCATCTTTCACACGGTGCATCAATTCCGCGATTGGTTCAATATTTTATGCAAACTCCCCGTGTGCACCAGCAAGCCATCTCTTTTCTCTACGTCCTAAACCATCAGAAAATCTTCAACGACGTCGGCTTTACCGATCTCTTAGAGAGACAAGTGGATGTATATCATGCCGCTGTCTAAATGTTCTACTACAACCTTGTTATGAGTAGCGACCATCCGGAGTTCGAGACAATGGTCGGTGGCGTCAAGATTATTGTTAATGCCATCTCTCTGGCATCCATTCTCGTCATTCCAGAACGTCCAAACCTTCATTATCTTTCATATACTATGGACACCATCAAGCTCTCCCCAGACTACACCTTTGAAGAATTCATCTTTTGTATTTGTGATCGTGCCACCTCTCTCAAATCGGAGATCAAAGACCTGAGTCCCTTTTACCATGATCTTTATCGCATTTTCTGCCATTCCATCACCCCAAAGTCCAACAACATGGATAGCCTCACTACTGATGAGCTTATTACTATGTACTACCTCTTTGCCCGCCAGCCACTGGTCTCTTCTCTATGGCGTGTACATCACCATGATTCTGGAGGCCAACGGGGTAGACCTCACCAATTGTCCAAAGGCTAAGAAGCTATCTCTTCTTTCCAAGGCGAAGCCGCGACCCCTCCACTCCTCATCAAGACCCTCCGTCTCTCAACCACCTCCTGCTGGCGCTTCTTCTACTCCTCCGACTTCGGCGCCTATACCCCTTGAGATTCGTCAGTACATGACCGTCGTTTCAACTACCTCACCATCGCCACCTCGGAACGCATCCAAGTTGCCACCCATGGTCTGGGTACCCTGATCCATCATGGCTTCATGGATCAGGCATACTATTTTCAATGTTGCTTTATTGAAAACAATCCTCTTGTTGATCCGGTTGTCCCCAACCCTGCCTACCAGGGACCGCGATTCACTGACCTGAATGTCTATGGATTCATGTATCCGGACGGCATTGATCCCTATGGCTTTTTTACTTCTACGTCGGGGGTTGATGATGAGGAGGCTGATGATGTGGACCCTATGGATGAACCGGATAACTAATGATCCCAAGCACTAGTAGGTGTTGTCCTGGAGTCAATAAGCTGTTGTTTTTTGTGTAGTCCTTCGTGCACTTAAAAATGATGTTTAAAGTGTGTCTCTGTCCCTGTCTTTTGTCTTCCAGTAGGGAGTAGTATGTTGTGTCTGTTATCTACCTATTTCATCATTTTAATGAATATGATTGTTATCTACTATGCTCTTTGTTTTACTTCTCTTAGCATCTCATCTTTGTCATAAGTGACAAAGGGGGAGAAGTTATGTTAAAGGGAGATATTTAATTACGGGGGAGCTATCTCTCAAAAAAATAATATATTTGTCAATTATCAAAACAGGGGAGATTGTTGGCACATTGATTTTGATACTTACAATTAATGCCTCTACTATTTTAGATTTATCTACTTCTTAGGTTCAAAAGAAAGCCTCTACCAAATCACAGATTCATGCATCCACAAGCTACCACTCAGACTCGTTATTGGATCTCCATCAGCTACCACTCAGACTCATTATTGGATCACAATCGAGGAATGCAAAACCTTCACAAAGTCAAGATCCAGCTTCACAAGAGTCTGTAATACATAGAAAACTAGTGTAAATACTTTCGTATAGATGACAAACTTAAAAAGAGTAACTATGAAGAAGGTGGATCATCCGTCGAATTTTTGCAAAAATTCGTCGGACTATCCGTTTTGGAATAGCAAGTATTTGTGGGTCCAAATGGATGATCCGGCGAATCACAACGGATCACCGTCGGATGATTCGTTTTGAAACAACAAGTTTTTGTTGGTTCCAACATATCATCAGTCGAAGTTTCGTAAAAATCCGTCGAACTATCCATTTTGGAACAATAAGTATTTGTGGGTCCAAATGGATGATCTGGTGGATCACCGCGGATCACCGTCAGATGATCCCTTCTTGCTGAGGTGGTTATTTAAATTTCAAATTCAACGTTCCTCATTAATGAGCATTTAATGCATCTAACGGCTAGTTTTCTAGCCGTTACTGTTTGAGCAGATGGTCCGTTGGACGTCCGCAGACAACCGACGGATCATCCATTAGGCTGTAGTAAATGCTATCTCTTCTTAGATTTGTATAAATAGACTTTCTCTCTCTCTTCACAAACACTTATCCATTTGAGCCTTAACTTTCTCAACTACCAAAGAGCTCCACCATTACTCTACAAAACTTTAATTTGTCCTCCAAGAAAAAGTGCTAGATTATTCGAGAGTTGTAATCTTAGATCTTCAAAGTGTTCAAGAAGAGAATAGCATATATAGAATACAATGTATATCCTAATTTTGGTGAAGAGAATAGCATATATAGAATACAATGTATACTTTTGTTCCATTTTGGAAGAGAATACTTTTGTTTCATTTTGGTGAAGAGAATAGCATATATCATCCGAATTTATATACTTTTGTTCCATTTTGGAAGAGAATAGCATATATAGAATACAATGTATACTTTTGTTTCATTTTGGTGAAGCCAATGAATATGCAAATTATGTATTTTGAAGAAATGAATATTTTTGTTATAAATTTTGATAGTTCTTATATTGTCGATAAGGATACAGAAATTATCGATACTATGGATTTCTTTTATGTGTTGGACGAGACCGGTATATTTTGCATATAATACAACACTAACAATATACGATGACACTTTAGGCCATATCTCGAAGCAATCATACATTTTAAGACTCAGGTATATAACTCTATGTCCTATTACTACAAAGATTCTGATAGTTTCGACTGTTGTTAAGACTATCAGAAGCCCAGTAATCCTAGGACAAGTGTTATATATTTATATAAAACTTGATGTACCAACAAAATTGTTTGCAAATAGAATATTTATGTCATGAACATCACCTAAGTCTCGAACCACAAATACATAACATTATGAAATAAATATACGATTAAACATCAAAGTCTCGAAGCACAAAACATAAAAATTTAGTTAATACAAGCCAGAAAGTCACATATAGTTCATACAAATCAATATAAACGTTCATTCGGCCTTCTTTGGTAGATGGACACTTATTTCAGCGGTACGTGGTCGAAGTGATCTACATGGAGAGGCCGACGTCAGCTCTCTTATGTTTAGCAGTACTTCCCTTGTATGTTGCGCTTCGATTCCATTAGAAGCTTAATTTTCTTTCCTTCAACATGACTTTCGCAACTGCAACAAAAAAGTAATACGTTCAATATGTAGAAATGAACACAGGCAAAAAAGTTGGGACTGTCAAAAAAGATTGACAGAATCTTGGCAATCCTAAGACGTAGAGTTTTTTGTCTTAGGACTGTCAAGATTCTGGCAATCCTTTGTCATTTCCAACACGACTATGACAAATTCTAAAGCTTCCAGACCGCTATAATTTGGTTCGAAACCACCAATAACGGCATTTGAAATGTATAAATCCCAACATACATTAATTGACGTCTAAAAATAAAAAAAATCCTAAAAATTGTTGTGCTCAATTATATTAGAAAAACCTAAAAAAACACACTTTAATGAAGAGAGGAGGAAGAAGAAGATTTGCCTTGTCATCTTCGATTAGGATGGCAAAAAAAGAGGTTGCAAGAGAAAGAGAAAGTTGTGAAGAAGCCTGTCCAGCATTACTATGTGGAGTATAATAGGAGAAATCGACACAGTAATGAGGTTCTTTTCTTGTTTTGGACTCAACCTGATTACACCCACTTGGCACGGTCCTTTTGCAACGTATTAGCATGTGTTTGTACTTATACAACCAACAAATTTAAGATGCCACTTTTCTACATTGTCGGCTTTACATCAACAGAAAGATCATTTTCAGTGGCCTTATGTTTCATGAAGAATGGGACGATTGACGATTACACTTGGTATTGAGACAGCTGAAGACAATTTACACTAGACACAGAGAGCCATCTATTTTCTGACTGGCCGAGAATATGCCTTAATGAATGTTATCAATACCGTGTTTCCTCGTGCAAATAGACTTTTACACACTTGGCATATAAATAGGAATGTCCAAGCACATTGTAAGAACAAGTTTGAGAAGGTTGACAAAATAGACAATGAGCGCTTTGATGAATTATACGGGGATTGAAAACTTGTCTGGCGAGCAACTACCAAAGACAATTATGATACAACATGGTACATGAGTTCAAAGAAAAGCGGGCGACGAGCAATCCGGCTTGTATTTCTTACATCAAAGATACTTGGAGGATCCACGAGTCATGTCTAAGGACTATTATGATGTTGATATTGAGTAAAGAAATTTATATAGTTTTGTTCCATTTTGGAAGAGAATAGCATATATAGAATGCAATGTATACTTTTGTTTCATTTTGGTTAAGCCAATAAAAATGCAAAGTATGTATTTTGAAGAAATAAATTTTGATAGTTCTTATATTGTCGATACGGATACATAATTATCGATACTAAGGATATTTTAAGTGTTAGACAAGACTGATATATTTTGCATGTAATACAACACTAGCAATATACAATGACACTTTAGGCCATATCTCAAAGCAATCATACATTTTAAGACTCGGTGTATAACTTTGTCTTATGACTACCAAGATTCTGACAGTCCTGGCTATTGTTAGGATTGTCAAAATCCTGGTAGTCCTAGGACAGAGTGTTACTTATATAAAACTTGATGTGCCAACCAAAATTTTGGCAAATAGAATATTTATGTTTTGAACATCACCTAGGTCTCGAACCACAAATATGATTAAACATCAAATCTCGAAGCATAAATACATAACATTTTAGTTAATACAAGCCAGAAAATCACATATAGTCATACAAGGCATCAATATACACGTTCATTCGGCCTTCTTTGGTAGATGGATACTTGTTTCAACGGTACATGGTCGAAGTGATCTACTTGGAGAGGCCAACGTCGGCTCTATTATGTTTATCGGTACTTTCCTTGTATGTTGCGCTCTGATTCCATTAAAGGCTTCATTTTCTTTCCTTCAACATGACTTTCGCAACTGCAACAAAAAGGTAACATTCATTCAATATATAGAAATGAATATAGGCAAAAAAAAGTTGGGACTGCCAAAATTCATTCAATATGTAAAAAGCTCTCTGTCTTAATATAGTTAGGATTCCGAAAGTCATAACTACAGTCAAGAATTTCATACTGACAATAGTAAGATAAAAAAATTATTTCTTAGGACTATCATAATTCTGACAGTCCTAACTACATCAGAACTGACAGAATCCTGGCAATCCTAATTAGACATAGAGTTTTTGTCTTAGGACTGTCAGGATTCTGACAATCCTTCGTCGTCCCAACACGACTGTGACAAATTCTAAAGCTTCCAAACCCCTTAATTGGGTTCAAAACCACAAATAATGGTGTTCAAAAGATATAAATCCCAACATACATTAATTGACGTAGAAAAAAAAGCCTAAAAATTGTTGTGCTCAATTATATTAGAAAAACCTAAAAAACATACTTTAAAGAAGAGAGGAGGATGAACAAGATTTATCTTGTCATCTCCGATTAGGATTGCAAAAGAAAGAGGTTGCAAGAGAAAAATAAATTTGTCAGAGGAAAAGGAAAAAAGAACATGAGTTAGTGTTTGAATTGGTGTGATGCCCCCCAACAAATAATGTGATGTCCCATAACACTTCTACAACTTAAAAATGATGCCCTCCTACTATGTGATAAGCCCTATCAAGATACAAGAAGGTTGGTTTTATCATTGCAACTTATATAGAATGTATTAGTCTAAGATTTGGCACTCATGATTACTCAGCATCAGTTGTTTACCAGAGTTTACAACTGTCTGGCACAAATAAAATATTGTATTAAAAATACAAATGGATTGTAAGAAGGAAAAGTTACGCTATATAGGCTGGGTTTCTGCTCAAGTTGTGATAAGGCTAATAAGTTCATTTTGGGCTCGTTTTGAAAGCAGGAGAAGCTGCTTATAAAAAGCTGTATCTGCTTTATGAAAAAGTAGCAGCAAAATATAACATACCAAGCCACAGTATACATTACATCTAAAAAAATGTCCAACCAAACATCTGAATAGATTTACATTGTAATGTCAATTACATTACATCGTCCAAATCCCATCCAAAGAGGCCCTACGTGTCTCGACATTCAGATTAGTTTCCTGTCCTACGAAAATCTGAAAGCAAAAAAAAGTGAAAAAAAGCTACAACAATCTCAGTAATTTTAAAATTTGACTGGGGTATGTTTTCAAGTAAATCAACCAAAAAACATTCTCTTGGACTGCACATGCAATTTAGCCAGTGGGTGACCCAACAATCCATTTCTCAGTCTCTGCGCGAAATTGGCAACTGGCTTGATGATGTATATCACTCAGGTCTACAAAGCAAATCCGAATGAAAGAACCAGTGGTACTATATGTATACAACACCACTCTAAAAGTTGCAACTGGGAGCCGTCAACCGTAGGGCCAATGGTTCCTGAAGTTGTACTGCCGTCACTTGTAGTTGCATTTGAGCCCATACTGTCCACAAAATAATAAAAGAATAAAAGAAAAAGCTTTAAACGAAAATTAAATTTGCAGTTTTATCCCTTAAGACTCACCTCCCTGCAAAGATACATGAACCATGGCCTGTGAGTGTCCAAAACATAAGAATGAGATAGAGATTATCAGTACATAATAAAGATTCAAATAGGAGAAAGAAGCAAATATTTTCTTATAACTTTTTTAACAATAAAGTTGCAATATACCCATGATATTGAAATTATACTCCTAACGAAATATGAAAATTAGTAAAATCAGGGTACCCTGGATTCAAAAGTTGCACTCTTAACTCCTTTGTTGTACGAGGGACAATACAATGTTGAGCCAGTAGATTTGTTTCCTTTTATTTCCATTCTGCTTGAAATTGACTCGAAAATTAACTGGCATCCGGGATGATTGGGACCAAAATGCATCGCTCAAGCACTGAATGCAAATAAGTACCAGATGGTAGTTTCAAATCTGCCTACCTACTGTGATAAAAAAAGAGTAAATATATGGGTTTCATTTATTCGAGGAATGGAGATCCACAAACAATTTATACCAGCATTGAATACATAGATCAAGTGGATCTAAATTAATCTCCCTCACCTAGGTCTCGCTCCTTAGGGTCTATGGAAACTAGAAAAGTAGTGGAAGTCTGGATAGTGTCAATTTAATTGCATCACCTGATTTCCGAAAAACTAGGTCCACCAACAAAGTGGTGTTGGCATTGGACCGAACCGGTTCAGATCCAGGTCCGCTTCAGCCCCCATGTGGCCGGCCAAGGGCTGGGTTCAATTAGGTATCCACCCATATTTAGGTGGACCCATTAATGCTCCCAACTTACCTATATATAGAGAGGTTGTCTCGTATGAAGGCCTATCAATAGATAGTCGAAAATTTGAATCCGGTTCGATTCTGTATCCAAACTTTCGGATATTATTCGAAATTTCGGATGTCGGATTCGGATATCCGAATATTTTTCGGATATTATCTTCTTCTTTTTTTAAATACAAATTGGGATATTAAGGTATTCGAATCCATTAACACCAAATCCAATTTTAAATTGCAAATTTCGGATATCGAATTCGGATATCCGAAATTATATATATATATATATATATATATATATATATATATATATATATATATATTTATTTATTTATTTATTTATTTTGAAGCAATGGGTAATTGTGGCGAACTCGCCTCCACTGGGGCTCGAACTCCGACCACTTGGGCCACATGCATCTCGCTACCACTAGGCTAGAGGTCATTTGCATATATATATATATATATATATATATATATATATATATATATATATATATATATATATATATTGCAAGAGAATATGAAAGATCTTATTCTCAATGTATTTCTCTATGATTCAATTTAAGAGTGACTTTCCATCTTCTATTTTTTTACAATTATATTATGATATTATATGATTGGTGTACAATTGTGATCTGCATGTTTCACATGCAAGTTGTAATTAATAGTTGAATTTGGTTGAAAAAACTTTCTGGACGTTGGAGTTGTATTTCTAATTAATAAGCTAAAGAAGGGCCCATGGCCACATTATCCATTTCTTTCACTTGCTTCTAGACCTGTCAAATTGGCCGGGCTAGCCCAGCCCGGCACGAGCCCAGTCGAAAAAAATGACCCATGTACCAGTCCGGTCCAGTTAATTGTGGGCCTGGCCCGACCCAACCTAGTATATCGGGACACGTCGAGCCTCATATCTCGGCCCATAAAAGAGGTCCGGCCTGACCCGAAGCCCATGCCCGTCCCGAGCCCGGCCCGCCCCGGCCAGATGTAGCTATACACTATATTACATACCTTTAAATGAGTTGAGAAAAGTTGTGTATAAGGAAAATGGGTATAGAATGTAGACACCTCTTCCTGGAAATTGAGTATAAGAAGATGTTTTGTGTTTGATGAACCAAAGCAATGGAAGAAATGAAGTATGAATGCATTTTTATCATATAGTTCTCTTTCTTTTTATATCAATACTTAGCAATACTGTTGTGCTGGTTTTCATTTCTCTAGACTTAGCTTAATGTAGCTTTCAGATGGTTGCCGAATCGGTAACCATTTATGTATCTTTCAGATGGTTGCCAAATTGATAGT
Source organism: Iris pallida (assembly GCA_029216955.1). Lineage (NCBI taxonomy): Eukaryota > Viridiplantae > Streptophyta > Magnoliopsida > Asparagales > Iridaceae > Iris > Iris pallida. The sequence goes on from JANAVB010003400.1 coordinate 75,962,306, forward strand.
CATCGAGCTTACCAAAGGGTTGTCGCTAACTATGATATATGACTTTGCAAGATCCAATACTTGCTTAACAAACTTGAGAGCCTGAACACAATAGACCAAGAGATGGTCGAACTAGAACCTGGCACTACGGCCCAGCACAAACAAGACATCGAGGGATACCACAAAAGTAAAGTAAAAATCTACATGTTTTACCATATTGGTAGTAATGCAACATGTTTTGCCATATTGGCAGTAATGCAGGATGATCTCATTGGATAGGTTGTGAGTCACACCTCTCTGCAAAAAAGCTCTGGGACGTGTTGAAGTCGAGATTCAGACATACCTCAGCGACTAGGTTGAGTGTTATATCTTTGTGGTTCGATTTGTATAACAAAAATTTTGTAGACATTGGATAATTTGATTCAAGACGTACCTGAAGGTGAAAAGTTATATATTAGAGGTAATTTAAATGGTCATGTTGAAAAGGAGAACAATAATTAAATAGTGTACAAGGAGATTATGAGTATGCAGTTAGGAATGAAGGGGCTATAAAATCCATGATTTTACAGTTTCATATGACTTTATAATAGAAAAGACTTGTTTTAGAAAGAGAGGAATGTTTCATTCATTTTAATAATGGACCCAATATTAGCTAGGTATATTACTTTCTTACTATGAAGGTAGATAGACTAACTTGTAAACATTGTAAAGTTATACCAGGAGAGAGCTTGACCGATCAACAGGATTATGATCTTAGATATTAAGAAAAAAAGGCTAGAGTGGAGAAGGGACCAAGAACCAAATGGTAGAAGTTAAAGAAGAGAACTTAATATTTTTAAGGATAAGATGATTAAGGAAGGAAGATGAACATGGAAGTAGATTTTAATGTTATATGATGTAATATAGCAAGTTGTATCAAGAAAGTAGCAAGAGAGATTGTATGAGCGTCAAAAGGCAATAGTTGGACCACGGAAGAAAGTTGGTGGTGAAACAAAGAAATTCAAACAGTTATTAAGAGAAAAAGAATTGCCTACATTGGCAGAAATGTACAAATGAGAAAACTTTTAGAAATATAAAATAGCAAAAAAGGAAGGGAAGAATGTTGGAGTGGGAGGGGTTCCCAACCTATGTGGAGAAGACCCCGGAGTGCGACGAGCGCCGTCTGTGTGTCAAAAAAGCTCGGGGAGGTGACGAGGCCATTCGGAGACGAAGAAGAAGCTCGGGAGCTACCAGAGTACTTTCTGGAACAGGGGAGGCAGAGTTCGGGCCGAACTCTGCCCCAGGAAAAGTTTTGGCCGAACTCTGTCCCCTTGGTTCCAGAACTGTTCTGTCACGAAAACACAGAGTTCTGGCTGAACTCTGTGTCGACGGGCTGAGGCTGATTTCAGGGTATTTTTATACCGTTGGATCGTATCCTACGGTCCAGGTTTTGCTGCGGATTAGGGGGTTTATACATGGTTTTTCCTAACCCTAATCTCAACACAACATTGAGAAAAATAGAGAGAAAAGAGGCAAGAGTGCCATTGCAACTTTGGGAGAGAAGAAGGAGGATTGAATGTCGTTTTCGAATGAGGATCGTATTCGGGTAATCTCTATTCGTCATCTTTGTTCTTCGTAGCTTTGTAATCAATTATTCTTGCTTCCAAGTGTTGTGGGAATCCGTATTGGATCGGGAGAAGTTTGTAGAGGGTGTACTCTTTTATTTCATTAGTGAAGGCTTCTCAAGGGTTGGACTCTGATCGTCCCGTGGTTTTTCCCGCAAGGGCTTTCCATGTCAAAAATTCTCTGTATCTGCATGGATTGTGTTTGGTGTTTGGTTCGTGCGTTGTATTGCTCGGTTCTCTCACAGGTACTCTCTAGTTTGGAAAAATGTTTCCGCGCTTCTTTTCCAACAAAGTGGTATCAGAGCCAGATTCTGAAATTCAAAAGGGTGTCAGGAGTTGACAGAAAAACTAAAGAGGAAAGATGGACGCGAAGCCGGTGCACATGGTGAACCTGAACGGCACAAACTATCATTATTGGCGGAGCAAGATGAAAGATTTGTTGTTCGTCAAGAAGCTGTATCTGTCCGTATTTGCTTCCGAGCAACAAGTTGATAAATCCGAAGAGGACTGGAATTTCGAGCACATACATGTGTGCGGATATATCACGCAGTTTGTTGACGAGAACGTGTACAGCCACGTTGCGCGAAGACGTTAGGGATAAGCTGGAATTTTTGTACGCGAAGAAGACCGGAGTAAACAAGTTGTTCCTGATTCGAATGATGATGGGTCTGTAGTACAAAGATGGAGGCGTCTATTATGGATCACTTGAGTGATTTCTAGGACGTGGTTGACCAGCTATCTTCGATGGGAGTCAAAGTTTGACGACGATGTCCAGGGACTATAGCTGTTGTGTACATTACCAGACTCGTAGGAGACCGTACGGATATCTATGATCACTTCTGCTCCAGAAGGCGTGGTCAGTCTGGAATTTGCCAAGAGCGGGGTGCTGAATGTAGAGATGCAGAGACGTTCTCAGGGCACTTCATCCACATCCCACCACTCAGAGGCACTAGTTTCAGAAAGCCGCAGAAGAGGCAAAAACAGGGGTCCAGGTGGTGGCAGAGACAAAAGTAGGGAAAAGTCCAAGGGTCAGTACGAGGACTCGGAGTATTACCATTGTGGCAAGAAGGGCCACATCAAGCGGAACTGTTTCGCTTGGAAGAGAGAGAAGAAGGGCGACAATGAGAAGCAAGATGAGAACACTACAGCGGCGGCCTCGATACATGGAGGCGATGTGATCATCGTAGGTGATGAGGTTATCACAAACCTCTCCTGCGATGACAATTCTTGGTTGGTGGACTTAGGGGCTTCAACGCACGTATCTCATAACAGGACACTATTTGTCACTTACACGACAGACAACTGTGGAGTGTTGAAGATAGACAATGGAGATGTGTCGAAGGCGGTTGCCATTAGACATGTGCATTTGAGGACAAAGACGGGTACAGTTCTTGTTCTCAAAGATATTCGTCATGTCCCTGATATCCGTTTCAACTTGATTTCGGTTGAAAGGTTAGATGACGAGGGATTCTTCAGTCTCTTCGGGAATAGTCAGTGGAAGCTTTCCAGAGGTTCGATGGTGATTGCCAGAAGAAGCAAGAAGTCTGGTTTCTACTATATGGAGGGGAGCGCACAAGGGACACAGGAGGTGAACGCAGTTTCTGACACGTCTACCGAGTTGTGGCACAGACGGTTTGGCAATATCAGCGAAAAGGGAATGAGCTACTTGGTGAACAGGAAGGTGATTCCAGGGCTCAAGTCTACAAAGTTGGAGAAGTAAACACACTACTTAGCTGGGAAGCAAAATATGATGTCTTTCCAAAGTCACCCAAGTTCAAGGAAGTCGACGTTACTCGAGTTGATTCACTCAGATGTCTGCGGTCCCATGAAGGTAAAATTTATTGGTGATGCTTCTTACTTTGTAACTTTCATTGACGACTGTTCCAGGAAGGTTTGAGTCTACGCCTTAAAGACCAAGGATCAGGTGCTGTCCACTTTCAAAGAGTTTCAGGCCTCTGTTGAAAGAGAGACGGACAAGAAGTTATTGTGTGTTCGGTCCGACAACGGCGACGAATATATTGGTCCCTTTGATGCTTATTGCAGAGAGCAAAGGATACGACACCAGAAGAATCCGTCCAAGACACCTCAGCTCAATGGTGTAGCGGAGCGCATGAACAGGACACTGATGGAGAGGGTGCGGTGTTTGCTGTCAGAAGCAAATTTGTCAGGCAGTTATTGGGGTGAGGCTCTTCTCACAGCTGCTTATGTTATTAATTATCTCCTAGTGCTCCTTTGCAGGATGATGTGCCTGACAAAGTATGGTACGACAAAGAGCCGTCATACAAACACCTGCGAGTGTTTGGTTGTAAGGTCTTCGTGCATGTATCGAAGGACGAGAGGTCCAAACTTGAGCCGAAGACGAGGCGGTGTGTCTTTGTCGGCTACGGTCGGGATGAGTTTAGCTATAGACTCTACGACCCAGTAGGAAGAAAGCTCTACAGAAGCAGGGACGTGGTATTCGTCGAGGATCAGACCATGACCAACACTCAGGATTCCGAGACGCCTTCTGAGGCTGAGGAATTATCTGAGTTAGAGTCATTTCGCTTCGAGCAGTTTCCAGAGGACATCGCAGAGGATCCACTTATGGGAGAGCCAGTACATGGAGTTGCTCCCAACCTTGATCATCAGCCTGCTGATGGTGGTCAGGGTGTCCCTCAGGAGGATAAGCATGCCGGGGAGGCAGTTCCTGAATAGGAGGAGGCTGTTGGTATACAGCCAGCACTAGTGGCTCCCATTGAGAAGGAGCGACAAAGAGCGTCGACCATCTACGAGATACTCACCGGGTGAGTATGTGCTACTGACTGACAAAAGTTTTGCAGAGGCTATGGAAGACGAACACAAGCAGGAGTGGATGCAGGCTATGCAGGAGGAGATGGGTTCCTTACACGCCAATTCTACTTACGAACTGGTGCGGTTGCCAAAGGAAAAGAAGGCTTTGAAAAATCGATAGGTGTTTAGAGTGAAGCAGACGGATGATGCTACTCGCTCTTGATACAAAGCGAGGCTGGTAGTTAAAGGCTACGGTCAGCGAAAAGGCGTGGATTATGATGAGATCTTTTCACCAATCGTCAAGCAATCGTCTATTCGGGTGGTGCTAGCATTGGCAGCCAGTTTCGACTTGGAGGTCGAGCAGATAGACGTGAAGACGGCAATCCTCCACGGTGATCTTGAGGAGCAGCTATACATGTTGCAGCCAGAGGGATTCTATGAGAAGGGCAAGTCATATTTGGTCTACTGGTTGAGGAAGAGCTTGTATGGTCTGAAGCTGGCTCCGAGGCAGTGGTACAGGAAGTTCGAGTCGTTTATGGGAGAGCATGGTTATACACGGACGATGTCGAACCATTGTGTATTTGTGAGGTACTTTGTCGAGGATGATTTCATTATTTTATTACTCTATGTTGATGACATGCTATTAGTGGGTCGGAATGCCACTAGGATAGCGGAGTTGAAGCGCCAACTGGACGCGGCTTTCTCTATGAAGGATTTGGGTGCAGCAAAGACTATTCTTGGGATGGAGATCAGCCGAGAGAGAGAGTCCAAGCTGCTACACTTGTCCCAAAAGAAGTACATCCACCGGGTACTTCAGCGTTTCGGAATGGACGGGTCGAAGAAAGTGAGTTGCCCCCTTGCGGCTCACTTTAAGCTCACTGAGGAGCAGTGTCCATCTACCAAGAACGAAAAAGAAGATATGGAACGGGTTTCATATGCCTCAGCTGTGGGAAGCCTTATGTATGCTATGGTGTGTACGAGGCCAGACATCGCTCATGCAGTTGGCATAGTTAGCAGGTATCTTTCAAATCCTGGAAGGGTACATTGGAGTGCGGTTAAGTGAATTCTACGATACCTTCAGGGCACTATCGATTGGAGACTTTCTTTAGGTGGTGACGAGCCAAAGCTGGTTGGATATACCGACGCTGATATGGCTGGAGATGTAGACACGAGACGATTAACTTCGGGCTATATGATGATGTTTGCTGGAGGAGCGGTATCGTGGCAGTCGCGGTTGCAGAAGTGTGTTGCTTTGTCGACGATAGAGGCAGAGTACATTGCGGCGATAGCTATGTTGTACTAGACGCTAGGCGAGGCGAGGCGAGACCATGCCCGCCTCGCCTAGGCGCTCGCCCAGAATTTCTGACTTTTTTTTTCTGTGTGGATGGCACCTACAGTTTTTTATAAATGAGAAGGCAGCAGTAGCAGTAGAAAAAGGCAGCAGTAGCAGTTAAGGACTAAGGAGAAGGCAACAGCAGTAAGGAGAAGGCAGCAGTAGCAGAATTTTGTAAGCAAATGTGAAGCAATGTAAACATTATATTTGTACTATCAATGTAAAGGCTAAAGCAAATATTGCAAGCAAATGTAATTGAATTTGAGTTTATACAATTATTGCAAGCAATATAAATATTACCTCATGCTTTTTTATAGATAGATGATACATTTTTCTTGATCCATCTTTTCTTCACTGCAGCTATCCTGAATGATCATTAGAAAAATATAACGATTAAATACAATTTGAGAACATATCTTGAGCAAATATATGCGTGCAACATGTCAATATAACACTTGATGATATCGTGATAGCAAGAAGCAATAAGCAAGCAAGCAACAATAGTAGCAATAATTGATAACTAATAAGTTCAACAAGCATTCATAATTAATAAAGTAACACAAGAAAGTCTTCAAAGTTCCAACTTAAGTTAATGCTTAACCCAATAACACAAAACACACAATTCTAATATCTAAAAGTCTAAATCCTCTTCTGCAGCTGATTGAGGCCCATCATCACTAGAGTTTTCCTCTTCATTGGATGTTTCTTCATCATCTTCAGATTCTGAATCTTGGTCAACACTTTGAATTCCCTTTCCCCTCCTTTAGCTTTGTTGTTGTTGTTGTTGTTGTTGTTGTGTTCTCCTCCTCTTGTATGTCCTCGTGCTCGTCCTAGGACCGTGCTCCTCGTTTCCTTCAGCCTCTTCAGCAAGTCCATATGTAAGATCAGTGTCACTTACACGATCATTGGCCGCATCATAAGGAACAAGCCATTCATCACACTCTTCCGTATCCTTCAAAACAATTGGATCTGTATCTCTTCCCGCCAAGCTAGTCTGGTCCAAATAACGAACTTTCAATTTGGTATTGTATTGGACAAACACAAGATCATTCAACTTCTGATGCTCTAGCCTGTTCCTCTTCTTGGAATGTAGCTGATATTTAGAAAATGAAAGAATTAATTATCAAAAATTATACATTACCTACTAGAATAATAATTTGACTTACATTGTTAAATGAACTCCAATTTCTTTCACATGGAGATACAGCACAAGTAAGACCAACTACTCTTTTTGTAAAATCTTGAAGTTCTGGCACTTCACTTCCCCAAGTAATCCACCACTCAACTGGAGCTGATGTTCTTTTTCTTACAGCTATTGGGTCACCCATCATGTCTCTAGCTGTCCGATAAACTGATAGTTGATCAATAATTGTCACGTCTGTCTACATCTGAAACTAGCTTCTTGATTGCATCAAATATGCCCCTTTTGATTGCACTATTGCTTTCCAAATCTGAATCCCTTTCTCCTTGATTAATAAAATAGATGCTAGGGTTAAGATTATAGCCAGCTGCATGCAAAGGTTGATGGAGTTGATCAACCCATCGATGATCAACAATCATCAACACTTCATTCAAGAATCCATTGTCACTATCCCCCAAATTGGATGTTATCTTCTTCTTGCAGTCCTCCATTGTATGATAAATATAGCCCATGCAAGGCTTTTCTTCCATGTCCACCAATCGAATAACATCCACCAACGGAGCAACCACTTTTAAAGTAAAGTGCAACCTGTTATATTTGTGATAGAAATAGAACAAATTAGAATCAAACCTTGTCAAAACTCAGAAAGAACAAATTATTGATAGAACAAATATTATATACTAACCTGTTCCAAAAGGACGACTTCTTAATTATCTTGGCCACCCTCTTTCCGTCAGTTGTTGTCACCCATTTGTTCTTCGTCCAATCCTCTGAATGTATCATTGTCCGTAGACCCGCCTTCTGATTGAAAATGCTTTCCATTGACAAGAAAGTGGTAGCAAATCTAGTAACTGCGGGCCTCAATAAATCTCTATTACCAGTGAATCTTCTCATCATATGTAGAACATTGGTATAATTGTACATAAATACCGAAATTGTCCTACATTCCTTCACAACTGCATCCACCTTTGGATGAGCAGCAATTTATTGACAAATCAAATTAACACAATGGGCTGCACATGGAGTCAAAAATATGTTCTTATCTTCCATCAACCATTTCCCAGCAAGTTCGTAGTTTGATGCATTATCTGTAATAACCTACATAAGAAAAAAATGATTCAAAACTTATTTAATGAGTATATAATAAAATAACATTACAATTCAGAAAGAATGTTAGGATAAGGAGCTTACTTGTACAACATTATCCTCACCAACTTCTTCAATGACATCTTTCAACATTCCAAGAATAAGTTTTGCATCTTTGACAAATTCGGAACCATCCATTGATTTCAGAAAAACTGTTCCTTTAGGACAGTTCACTAAAAAATTGATGAGTGTTCTGCCCCTTCCATCTGTCCACCAATCTGTCATAATAGAACACCCATAAATCTTCCAATGGACCTTAAATGAGTCTATCCACTCCTTCATAGCTTGCACCTTCTTCTGTAAAATTGTAACCCCCAACTCATGGTATGATGGAGGTTTTAGACCTTCACCGAACTGTCCAACTGCTGCAAGCATTCTAGTAAAACTAGAACTCTTTGCTACATTAAAAGAAAACCCATTTTCATAAAAGAAATCAGCAATATAATCACAGGTGTTGTTCCTAGCCCCCTCCCTGTGAACATTATCAAGGGGCTTTTGCACAAGTTTATCAAAATTTGGGGGGAACATGCTATCAAGGGGACCCTTTTGCTTGGGTCCTTTAGGGGCCAAATTACTAGTAGTACCACCACTTGAGCTTTAGACGACAACTTCCCAATGCTTCAACCTCTTCATCATTTCTATTTGCTTGTGTACTAGTACTACTAACACCTTCAAATATATTAATCGCTGCTATTGAAGCATGTTTTATCCTCTCTCTTTCTTCCTTTTTCAACTTTTGTTCAGCTATATAATTTATGATTATTTTTTGGATATCTTTAGTTACTTTGGAGCACACTAACATCTGGATAACCGCCCACAAGATGTTTGTGCCTATTAATTCCTCCCTTTTTTATTACTTGGCACAAATCACACTTCACGTTATTCTTGTCATTGAGCAATGGTTGTCCATAATCCCATCCGGAATCTTTTGATGGTTTCAAACGAGTGGAACCACTAGAAGACATTCAAATTCTGAAGAAAAAAAAGGAAAAAAAAATCAGCAGCAATAGCAATAGCAGCAGAAAAAAAGATGAACAAAAAAAACCAGCAGCAACAGTATACAAAAAAAAGATGAGCAAAAAATAAGTCTATTTTTCCCAAAAAAAAAAGATGAACAAAAAAAACCAGCAGCAACAGAAAAAACATTAGTAACATTGTAACAAAAAAAAATAGCAGCAATAGCAGCAGGAAAAAAAACAGCAGCAATAGCAATAGGACCCAAAAAAATAGATCGGAGGAGAAGAAGAGGACGAAGGAAAAGAAGAGGAAGGAGAAGAAGAGGACGAAGGAGAAGAGAAGATGAGGACGAAGGAGAAGAAGAGGAAGGAGAAGAAGAATACCTGAAGTTGGAGCAGCAGCAGTAGCAGTCTTCTCCTTTCTTCTTTGCTTTCTTTTTTTTTCCTTTCTTTGCTTTCTTTTCTTTAAGAAGAGGAAGGACAGTAGCAGCAGCAGCAATTAGCTTTCCAAAAACCTGAAAGAAAACCCTAAAGCCCCCAAAAAAAATTGATTAAAAGCCCATGGAGCCCACCGCCTAGGCGCCCGACTTAGATTTCCGCTGGGCGGACCTAGGCGCCCACCGCCTATCCATGCCCTGAAATCTGCTGGTCGAGACGGCGTGCTGAAATTCTGCGCGCCTAGGCGCTCCTAGGCGTCGCCCGTAACAACATAGCCGCGACGGAGGCTTGCAAGGAGTTGGTGTGGATGAAAAAGCTGTTGCAAAAAATGGGACTGAAGCAAGAGCAGTATACTTTGCTTTGCGACAGTCAGAGTGCTATTCACCTTGTGAAGAATCAGATCTTTCATAGTCGGTCCAAGCACATCGAGACTCGGTATCATTAGATACGGGATGTAGTTGAGAAGAAGGACGCGGAGCTTGAGAAGGTTTATACAGATGATAACGAAGCAGATATGTTCACCAAGATTATATCAAAGAGAGTTTGAGTTTTGTAGGCAGATCGTCGGGATGACGACCTCCTCCACATAGTTGTAAAGGGGGAGAAATATTGGAGTGGGAGGGGTTCCCAACCTATGTGGAGAAGACTCCGGAGTGCGACGAGCGCCGTCTATGTGTCAGAAAAGCTCGGGGAGGTGACGAGGTCATTCGGAGACGAAGAAGAAGCTCGGGAGCTACCAAAGTACTTTCTGGAACAGGGGAGGCAGAGTTCGGGCCGAACTCTGCCCCCTTGGTTCCATAAATGTTCTGTTACGAAAACACAGAGTTCTGGCCGAACTCTGTGTCGACGGGCTGAGGCTGATTTCAGGATATTTTTATACCATTGGATCGTATCTTACGGTCCAGGTTTTGATGCGAATTAGGGGATTTGTATACGGTTTTTCCTAACCCTAATCATAACACAACATTGAGGAAAATAGAGAGAAAAGAGGCAAGAGTGCCATTGCAACTTTGGAAGAGAAGGAGGATTGAAGGCCGTTTTCGAAGGAGGATCGTATTCGGGTAATCTCTACTCGTCGTCTTTGTTCTTCGTAACATTGTAATCAATTATTCTTGCTTCCAAGTGTTGTGGGGATCCGTATTAGATCGGAAGAAGTTTGTAGAGGGTGTACTCCTTTATTTCATTAGTGAAGGCTTCTCAAGGGTTGGACTCGGATCGTCCCATGGTTTTTCCCGTAAGGGTTTCCACGTCAAAAAAAATTTGTGTCTGCGTGGATTGTGTTTGGTGTTTGGTTCGTGCGTTATATTGCTCGGTTCTCTCGCAGGTGCTCTCTAGTTTGGGAAAAGGTTTCCGCGCTTCTTTCACAGCAAAGAAAGCCTTTAGTTAAGCTAAATGTAAGTAAGGAGGAATAGGAATTTATACTCTTGCTAAGAGTAGAGGAATTTATAGTCTTGCTAGGAGTAAGGAAAGAGATTAATAAGATAAAAACGATATTAAGGAGGTTAGAAACTATGGAGGAATAGAGGAATTTATAGTCTTGCTAAGAGTAAGGAAAGAAGGGTCAAAGAGTGATATTAAGTATATTAAGAGCAAGGACTAAAAGGTATTAATGAGATAAAACGATATTAAGGAGAGGTGTAGTTATTCACAAGCTATTTAACGAGAGAAACCTAAAAAACTTGGTTTAGATTAAGAGTTAGCTCATGATAAGTCATATTGCTATTGTTATAAAATTAAAATTTCTAATATTAAGGATACATTGGAGAAAATAAAAACTATAGAATATCAAAGATTCAATGATATTGAGGTTTGTAAATGTTTGTGGAAGAAAGAATTGATGTGGCTTACTGATTTATTCAAATGTTAAGGTCTAAGATGTGGGTGAATGCAAAAGCAGTATTATAGTACACTTGTATAAGAACAAGATATACAAAGTTGTGACAAGTATCGGGGAATAAGCTTATGACTCGTACTATAAAACATGGGATAGAGTGATTGAGCAAGCATTAAGAAAACGGACTACAACTTCATAAAATCAATTTGGTTTTATGTCGGAAAGATTTACCATAAAAGACATTTACTTACTAAGAAGATTAATGAAAAGATTTTAAAAAATTACTTTTTCATACGTTTTGTAGAGAAAAGGATAAATTTAAATATGGTTTTTATTGACTTAAAGAAAGCTTATGATCAAGTTCCTAGAGAGATAATGCGGTAGCCTTTCAAGAAAAAACAAGTTCTTAATAGTTATATTGAGACTCTTAAAGACATGAATGATAGAGTTCAATAATCGTGCGAACTATTGGAGGAGATGGAAAGTTTTCTATTACCATTGGCTTACATCAAGGATCAATATTGAGTCATTACCTTTTTGTAATAGTTATGGATAAAATATTAGGCATATCCAGGAGAAGGTTCCATGATGTATGATGTTTGTTGATGATATGTTGTTGGTTAATGAGAGTAAGAAGGGTTAGATGCTAAATGCAAGGAGAAACTTTGGAATCCAAACGATTGTAGAATGAAAACATAGTATTAAATGTAATTTCAACCCGAAATTAAAGAGAACTGAGGGTGGAGTACATATAGATGGAAAAGAGATACCTAAGAGTGATATCCTTCATTATAGAGAGATTGAGAAGAATGTTATGCATATGATTAAAACAGAATAGTCGAAATGGAGGAGTGCTTCTGGAGTACTTTTGTGATCAAAAGATACCTCTTAATTTGAAAGAAAAATTCGACAAGATTGTTACAAGAACAATTGTGCTTTACGGCGAAGTGTTGGACATTTAAGAAACATGTCCAGAAAGTTATTATATCCGAAATTAGAATGATAAAATGGATGAGTAGTAATATATTAAAGGATAGAAAAAAAAATGATTGTATTTGTGGGAAGTTAGAGGTATGCTAATCTAGCACTATATAAGAGAATCAAATTAGACAGTTTGGACGGAGTGCAAAGCAAACTAGCTCCCGTAAGGAGGAATGATAATATAGTAGTTAATGAAGTCGCTAGGACTGGAGTAAGGTTGAGCATTATTCAGTTTTGAACCGAGAACCGAGTCAAATCGAACCGAATAAGATATTCAGTTAGGTTTGGAAACTTTCATATTCGGGTTCGTTTCTGGAAATACTCAAATCTGTTATTTGGTTTCAGTTCCGATTTTGGTTTCAGTTTTAGTCAAAACTGAAAACAAATAAGAATTGCTGCATTTTGACAAGTATGAAGTATATAATTGCATTTTGGTAAATTTTGCTCATTGATGTAGTGTTTGATGTAGTATGTATATCCTTTTTAGTATTAAATTATTATTTTCTGAAGTGAATTACCACATTTTTCTATTTAAATTCATTGAAAGAGGTTTTATTAATGTTCTTAGAAGCACAGCTTAAGGCGCAACTTGAGACCTGGCCCAACCGAATAAAACGAATAAACTGTACCAATTATACCAATTTAGTTTCGTTTTGTTATGGCTCATTTCAGTTCCCTTTTGGTATCTAGATTTCGGTTATTTCAGTTCTAGGTTTTGCATTGGGTTGAAACTGAATAAACCAAATGATCTTCCCTAGTCCGAATGTAGGCCTAGAAGAATATGGTTTGATATGCTAAAGAAGGATACGGATTTTGTTAGCGTTATACAGGTCATGGCCCTTCATAGAGCTGAATGGAAGAAGAAGATTCAAACAACCGACCCCAAAATTCTGGGATAGAGACTGTTGTTGTTGTTGACAGAATGTGGACTTGAATGTTCTAGTTCGCCGGCGTTCCATATTCAGAAAGATACGTTCCTGGATCGTGGAACGCTACCTGTACATGAACTCATGTAACCATGTATCAACCTAAATCTGATATAGTGGCTGACTTAACAAATTGGTTTTATATATTATAGATTGTATTTAGGAACCCTACCTAATAACTTGAACCAAAACCTAAATCTCTTTCTGGGATAGAGACTGTTGTTGTTGTTGACAGAATGTGGACTTGAATGTTCTAGTTCGCCGGCGTTCCATATTCAGAAAGATACGTTCCTGGATCGTGGAACGCTACCTGTAGATGAACTCATGTAACCATGTATCAACCTAAATCTGATATAGTGGCTGACTTAACAAATTGGTTTTATATATTATAGATTGTATTTAGGAACCCTACCTAATAACTTGAACCAAAACCTAAATCTCTTTCTCAGTCTCTCTTCGACTCTGAATCCTAGACCTTGAATTGTCCACTCAGGAGCACTACCTCCTTTGGCATGAATCTCTTCGACTCTCCCTTGATTTTGTCCTGAAAAATCCAAATTTTCCAGATTTATCCAAAACCAAGCTTGGTTCTCTTTCCTCCATCAAGTTGGATTTCTTTCATTAAATTTGCAGATATATTTTGCACAAATAGTATATATAATATATAAGATATTAAATACTATTCTTTTTAGAATATATATTAAATACTTATTGATATCCGCAATTTAAAATGTCGCTGACATTCGATATTAGAAAACCCCAATCTAATATGAAGCCGACATCCAACATCTACGACATTGGAAAAAACATTCAAAGATTTCAGTAACCGGTGTTATGATATCTAGGTATCTTGCATCCAACCATAAAACTTCCTAGTTCACAAAGACAGCGGCATTTGCTGTTGATATATTTAGTAAGAGAATATGTTATATTTAGTATGGGAATATCCTGAGGACATATTTGGAATGCCAGAATATGCCACAGGATATTCCATTGGATATTCCATGATGTAAAGGCTATATAAAGCCTATGAGATTATCAATAAAAAATATCAATCAATCTCTACATAGTATCAGAGCCACCTTTCCACAAACCCTAACCCTAGCCGCCACCAAAACCCTAGCCCTAACCCCTCTTCTTTCCCCGCTCCCGCTGCCGTTCCCGCTGCTGCTACTGCTGCGGCCACTGCTGCCGCGGCACCACTGCTACCGCTGTCGCTGCCGCGGCTGACTGCTGCTGCTGCGGCCACTGCTGTTGTTGCCGGCTGTTGCTGCTGCAGCTGACTGCTTCCACTATGGTTGTCGCTGTGCGCACCTCCATCGGAGGACGACGAAGACGAAGAAGACGACGAGGACAAAGGAGATGCCGATGCCTAGATCCGATAAAATCAGACATGTTCAGATTTAGGAGAGGACGACAAGAACAAGCGTGAGTCGTTGAGCAAGCGTGCCGTGATCGGAGAAGAAGCATCGATGGAGGCGATCCTCAAGAAGCTGGATGCTGACGATGTGGCGACGTTGATGAAGTTGATGAAGGTGTCGGCTGGTGAGAGCACGACACGAACGCCGCCAAAGTTGGAACTACCCTCCATCGATCTGAAGCTGGACGGACCAGCCACCTATCTGAGTTGGTCACGGCGGGTGAGAAGAACCCTTGCAGGAAAGAACCTGAAGGGATTCTTGATGGGCGAGAAGATAGAGCCGGACGAGGGCTCGACAGGATGCGACGAGTGGAAATTCACTCATATGGTGATTTACATCTGGCTTCTCAATTCCTTAGTCCAGTCTATTGCCTCCACAGTAGATGGAATTGAGATGGTGAAAGACGTGTGGGAGAAGCTGAGGAGAACCTATGATGGTGTGGGGAACAACTTACGGATCTTCCAGATAAAAGGAGAGATCGACGACACTGTACAGGGAAAGAAGACGGTGCAGGAGTACGCCACAGAGTTGGAGCGTCTCTGGCTGGATTATGATCACTCCTCAAAACGGACAAGCTGCGGGAACCCAAAGTGCAAGGAGAGACATGTGTGTCTGCAGGAAAGGACGATGAAATTCCTCAAAGGGCTGAATACTGCATTCGCACAGAGGACAGCCTTACTCCTCGCACAACCAGAGATTCCTAGTCTCGAGGAGGCTATCTCAGCCATGATCCAGGAGGAGACACACATCAGACTACAGGCAGGGACAGGTGGTCCCCCCGAAGCAAAGTCAGCACTAGCGATTACTAGCTCGGACGACACAGGACCCAAGGGAGAGCTCTGGCAACACAATCGGCAGTGCTACAACTGCGGGGAGATGGACCATCATCGGTATGCTTGTACCAAACCACCTAAGGAGGGAGACACAGGTGGTGGACGTGGACGTGGACGTGGTCGAGGAGGCCGACGAGGCGGCCGAGGAGGTTATCAGACAAACATGCTGGTAGCAGAAGGGAATGGAGGAGCTTGTGGCACCTTTACTGAGGAGGATCAGGCACTGCTGGACCTGCTGGAGAGAAAGCAGAGAGCGTCCACCGAAGGAGAGACATCCACCACATTCTTCGTTGGAGGCAACGTCGCTATGTATGCCCACCCATCAGAAGGTACTGACGAGTCACTCGCTCTTGCATCTGTCTTCCCTTAAGCCGTCAGACTGGATTATCGACTCAGGAGCATCTTGGCATGTGACCGGGAACGCTAGTGAGTTTTCTTCATACACTCACCTAGCATCAGCAGACACCATTCAGACTGCAGATGGCACTTACCAACCAGTGGTCGGTAAGGGTACTGTTAATTATACAGGTTCAGTAAGATTATCCAATGTGTTATATGCTCCATCCTTTCCAGTCAGTCTCTTGTCTATTAGTTCTATAATTCTCCAACTAAAATGCATTGTTTCTTTTGATATTCCTAAGGTGATCTTCCAGGAGAAAGGGACGGGACGAAGACTTGGGACTAGCACCTGGCATGAGGGACTGTGATACCTAGATCGAGAATGACTGGACTCGGCATTGGTATCTATGGCAGAGAAGGCTGGAATGGGAGAGCTGCAGCAGAGGACTGAAGATACTTTGATACTTCATCATAGGAGGATGGGACATTCTTTCTTTGATACTCTAAGTAAGTTGTATCCAGAGATGTATGCAAAATCAAATAAATATAAATTATTATATGATGCATGCGAGTTAGGAAAACTTACTAGGAGCTCATATGTTGGTACTGGTCATAAGAGCTCTTTTGCTTTTGAGGTAGTACGTTCTGATGTTTGGGGTCCATGTGCTACTAACACTATGAATAGGTATAAGTACTTTGTTTCCTTTATTGATTGTGTATCTCGTGTCACCTGGCTGTATCTGATGAAAAACAAGAGATGTATTTGCTTGTTTTCGGGACTTTCATAAGCATGTCCAGACTCGGTACAATACAGTGGTGAAGGTACTGAGGTCTGACAATGGCACGGAGTATACCAACAAGACGCTTGCAGAGTACTTGTCAGCACACGGCATACAGCATCAGACCACTTGTGCATACACACCAGCACAAAATAGAGTAGCAGAAAGGAAGAACCGACAACTTCTGGAGACCGCAAGAAGTATGATGATTGACACTAATGTCCCACAAAATCTATGGGGGCATGCAGTGTTGACAGCAGCTCAACTTATCAACAGGATACCTTCAAAAGTCCTGGGATGGAAGTCTCCATGTGAAGTATTACAAGGCAATAATAGTGGGATACTTCCACTGAAGGTGTTCGGGTGTGTGTGTTTGTGAAGGACAACAGACCATCAGTTGGAAAACTTGACCCTAGAGCGGTCAAGTGCATCTTCGTGGGCTACTCAGCGACTCAGAAGGGGTATGTGTGCTTGAGTGCAATAGAGAAGAAATTTGTTAGTATGGATGTTCTCACTTCCGGGAGCATGAGCCATATTACCGCCAGGA
The DNA here is from genome assembly GCA_029216955.1 of Iris pallida. Lineage (NCBI taxonomy): Eukaryota > Viridiplantae > Streptophyta > Magnoliopsida > Asparagales > Iridaceae > Iris > Iris pallida. The sequence goes on from JANAVB010003400.1 coordinate 75,979,332, forward strand.
GGGAACTTCGCACAACACGCCTAATACTACCAGTATAAGGCGAGAGGGGGAGATGGACTTGGTGGTAACCGATTTAGAAGTTTGGCATAGAGACATGGTTGAGGAGGAACATTAAGGTGAAGCGGAACGGGGGAGGAGATGAGAAGTGTTAGGCCTACGGCTCAGGGGGAGTTACTTACCTACAGCAGGAGAGAAGCAAACTGCAGGACCAGTACCCACAGTGCCAGTGCTAAGTCCCTTGCCTGCGTCTGTCCCTTCTCCTGAGACACCTACACCACCATCCTCCTCATCTACACCACCATCCTCCTCAGGTGATATCATTCATCCTACTTCTTCCACACCACTATCTATACGAAGGACTACTCGCAGTAATGTGAGAAATTCTCCAGACAGATATGGTTGGGATCTTGCTAAGTTTGTTTCTTATGATCATATCTCTTCTTTTCGTGGAGCATTTATAGCATCTTAGGATAGTATTACTGTACCTAACAATTAACAGGTTGCCATGAACGATCCAAAGTGGAAAGCGGCGATGCACGAGGAGTTGGGAGCTCTTGAGAAGAACCACACTTGGGAGCTGGTGAGCCTGCCAGAAGGAAAAAAGAGCAGTCGGATGCAAATGGATTTTCACTGTGAAGTAGAACCCAGATGGACAGGTTGAGCGCTACAAAGCTCGACTGGTGGCAAAAGGATACAGTCAGACGTACAGCATCGACTATGACGAGACCTTTGCACCAGTGGCGAAGATGAGCACTGTCGGGACCTTGATCTCCCTGGCAGCCAATGGAGGGTGGAAGCTACACCAACTGGATGTGAAGAATGCATTTCTTCATGGGGATCTAGTAGAGGTGTACATGGAGATACCACCAGGATTCGGCATCAAACAGACATAAAGCAAGGTCTGCAGACTGAAGAAGTCCCTCTATGGACTGAAGCAGTCTTCTCGAGCATGGTTTGATAGGTTCAGGAGAGCAATGATAGGGATGGGATATCAGCAGATCAATGCTGATCATACTGTCTTCTTCAGACGAAGTGGAGGCCACATCACTATGCTTGCTGTATATGTAGATGATATGATTATCACAGGCGATGATGAGCAGGAGATCGCCCAACTCAAAGGAAAGCTTGGCAAGGAGTTCGAGGTGAAGGATCTTGACCCTCTTCGATACTTCCTTGGGATTGAGATTGCTCGAGATACAGAGGGAGTTGTTCTTTCTCAAAGGAAGTACGCACTGGACCTACTTACGAAAACATGGATGATGGAATGCAAACCAGCTACGACACCGATAGACCAGAAGTTCAAACGGGATGCTGAAGCTGGAGAACCAGTAGACCGGGATAGATATCAGAGATTGGTGGGCAAGTTGATCTACTTGAGCCACACTCGACCTGATATCAGCTTTGCGGTCAGCGTAGTGAGCCGCTACATGCATGACCCCCGGAAGGGTCATATGGACGCAGTGTACCAGATTCTGAGGTACTTGAAAGGAGCCTCCGGGAAGGGACTGATTTTCAGAAGAAATAATCACGTAAGCGTAGAGGGCTATTTTGATTCTTAATGGACTAGCTGTGCTGACGACATGAGATCCACATCAGGGTACTGTATATTTGTAGGAGACAACTTGGTCTCTTAAAGGAGTAAGAAGCAGTCAGTGGTGGCTAGATCAACAGCTGAAGCAGAGTATAGAGCTATGGCCTTGGGAGTCATAGAGCTATTGTGGTTGAAGAATATGTTGACGGAGCTAAAGCTGGATCAGGGAGCCAAGATGAAGCTATGGTGTGACAATCAGTCAGCTATTAGTATTGCCAACAATCCAGTGCAGCATGACAGGACTAAGCATATCGAGATTGACAGATTCTTCATCAAAGAAAAGCTTGATAAAGGACTACTAGAGCTGGGCTACGTTCCAACCAAAGATCAGGTAGCAGACGGACTGACCAAGGGACTTAGCTCTATCAGCATGATGAAAGGATGTGACAAGATGGGCATAGTGAATATCTTTCGCCCATCTTGAGGGGGAGTGTTGATATATTTAGTAAGAGAATATGTTATATTTAGTATGGGAATATCCTGAGGACATATTTGGGATGCCAGAATATGCCACAGGATATTCCATTGGATATTCCATGATGTAAAGGCTATATAAAGCCTATGAGATTATCAATAAAAAATATCAATCAATCTCTACATTTGCAAGTCAGATGTATCTGTATGACTGTGTGCATTACCTACTTAAAGGACCAATAGCTTGTTGATAAATCTTATGGTGATCTTGTTTGGTCTCTACTCCATTCTTTTGTGCGAAATACAGTCCCATTCTGTTGTATTTGGTTGATTCAAAACACTTGGAGTTGCAATGAAGAATAGATAGCCAAATTGGAACAACTGAATAGTTAAAACTGAAACCAATTCTCAGATGATAAGTTAAAGAAAGAAGCTATCCTGATCCTATCCACTGAACAGAATTGTGGGAAAAAAAATTGCCTTACCCTTCTACTTTTTGTTTTGTGCAAGTACAATGCACTAACCTATGATATTTTCTTAAGAAACCAAGACTTTAGACGTGAATAGTCATCTAGCCTTTCCCAGCAAAATTTGGGTCGGCATGTTTGGAATTTAACAAAAAGGCTTCATAATAAGATTTAATAAATTATATGACAGTCAATAATAGTACACAACTCTCTGAAAAGTGCCAATGTTCTTGCAGAGTATACTAGGGAAAAGAAAGGGGATTGCCAAAACTTTGACGGTTGATTGGGAGATAGGAAAACAGAAATGAGATACAATCCAACAAAAACAACCTCACGGGTTTACTCAGTATAAACTCGTTATACCAAGGAGCCAAAGTTTTTTTTTTGTATCCAATATGCAAATTGTACACGATGTGTGAATTGGACTAAGAAGTTAGCAGTAGTCGGTATAATTGAAAAATGATATCAAGGATGAAGAGACTTACTAGGATCAACTGAAGTAATCATGGCTGTGTTACCAAAGTTGCAGGTACCACCATTTGCCTGAGTCCTGTGGTAATAATCATTGAACGCATAGGAAGCAGTGGCTACAATATTATCAGACTCATAACAAGGCTGCCCTGGCTGGATAGCACTGCAGTTTGCTGAACCAGGCCCACATGCCCAATCCAAGCTTTCCTTCAATGCAGTTGAGTCTGCACTTGAATTCGCCACACAGAAAACACCAACCAACCCTGATGGAACAGTGTCATTACTTTCATTTACACTTCCAAAATTTAGAGTATACACAGCTGTTCCATTTGGGTTGTATATCCCCCAATTTTTCTCAGAAATAGGCCCAGGCCGAAGATTCTCATTGAACAATTCATATACATATGTGTTAATCGGTATGTTTGGTTGACTTGGTGTACCAGAACCATTTAAGACATGGCTTACAAGGTTGCTATTATAGACCAAAGCATTGTCAATGGTAGCATCAGGTTCATTCGCCCCACCGAGAGATGGCCACCCAGATGCTGTCACCAATACAGGAATTCCAGTGAAATTGAGCGCCTGCATGGAGTAATAAGCAGCATCAACCATTGCATCAAACATGTTACTGTAGTAGAAAAGTGTGTTGGGGTCCACAATCTGCTTGTTTGGAGTTAAAGACCGGAAAAGGGCATAGTCTATGGGGAAGATACCATTTCCTCTGGTGTAACCATAATATGGTTGTGCATTCAGCATAAAGGAAGACCCTGTGTTCTTCAGGAACTGGAGGAACTGATACATAACTGAATTCCAAGTAGAATTGAATGCAGCAGTGGATGGAGGGAAAGATTTAGGGATCATGCCCATAGACTGAGGGCTTGAGACTTTCACTTGGAAGTTAAGATTGGCCGCGAGCAGGGCAGACTGAATGAATTGCATGGCCGGGACGAGAACCAGCGCAGCATTGGGAATTGTGGTCAGGACTTCATTTCCAACAGCAATGTAAGTTATGTTAGTTGCAGGTAGATAGGGTACAATGTTTTTGTTGATCCAGTTAGCCGCTTCACTTCGAGATTCTCCAATTTTCAAAAGCTGGTCCATGGGAACGCTGACCATGACCTCAATTCCTGTGTTTGCAAGGGCAGTCAACATCTGGCGGTCGGCATCAAGCAAGCGTACGTGTTTGATCATCTGGGTCTTAAGAATTGATATGATAGTAGATGCCGATGGCAAGTTGGAAATATCAGTGCCTATATTGATCCCAACGAAAGAACCTGAACGGGGAAAAACACATGATGGATTATGTTAGAACTCAAAAGCTCGTTAAGTAGTTTGTGTAATGTGTACCATATATACAGCTTGAATAAATAATCCAAAATGGGAAGAAACACGATAGAAGGTAAATAATTAAGGCAAGAAACTCATAGACAGACAAAGAAAAACAAAGAAGAATCTTTCCATATGATCAGGATACAAATTTATCTCCTATTTGCTTTATGAAAAAGTAAAATTTAATACCTGATGCACTTGCCAACAAGGCCATAAGTAACAACATACACCCTTCCCACGATTCACGTGTCATCGAGTTCAACAAACTTCAGAAACAATTCAAAAGAAATTCAGTGTGCTGAACATATATTTACAGCTGACAGTCGAATGGAACAAAAAATCAGCTCATTTGCTAAACAAAGAAAGACAATTTGATTATGAATGATAAATCAGATAGGTTAATAGAATATAAGAAATATAAGTTCTGACCCTACCTACAGATCAAGTGAATCATGAGCTGTAGGAAGACATCAAATGTAAATAGCACAATCAGAGATTACAACAGCTGAAGTGTAAGTCAACATCTAAACTCAGAGCAAATAAAATAACTCATGAAAAATATTGAAGCTCTGTCCAAATACTCTGTGATACACTTAAGATAATAAAAGGCACAATAAAAGCAAATTGAATTCGACAATGGAGCTTCCATTTAATGGCTTTACTTATTAGAATTTATGGAAGCATTATGTCCAATTTAGAAATTTTATAGGAAACAGCAATAATTACAATTCCGCATATGGTGAAATACCCATCAGAAAAGGGTGAAAAGAGAAAAAGTAAAGGCTTGTAAGGATAGAATATTTAGAAAAAGTCTGCTATTATATGGAGAAATGTTTGAAGGAGACCTATCTTTCAAACAAAAATTTTAAAAGGAGAGCACAAAGATAACTGAGACAGTTTGCTACTTTTATATGCACTTTAACACTCAACAATAGTGTTAAAAGTTAGGAACACAGCACGGTTCACAATATCAGTATCAGACCCTTCCTATGAGTATCGGAATTGGCTGTATCATCACTATTGATGATGTTGGGATCCTCCCAAAAAATGTTGGTCGTCCACTTCGACCAACAAGCCTTTGATTGCGGAGATTCAAACCCCTCCCCTAGGCATGCTCTCCGGGTATTCAAACCCCTCCCCTAAGCTGACGAAGCCTAGGAAAACCTGCAAGGTTTCGGGTGGCCAAGGCTGCTGCGCCACCTCCAACGACTGCGGAGGATGCGTTCCCGGCTTCTATTGATGAAGCCCCACATCCGTCTCATGTGTATCCTGCCCCCTTTTCCACAAACGGGGAAAACAAGGCCCGGCTCCCGGGTACAAGCAAAGGAAAACAATACAATGCTGGGGACCTAGGGGCTCAGGCTCCTTCCAGGCTCTTACGGCCTCGCCCTTCGGAGAAGACCATTGCTGCCTTCCATCCTGTGTGCCAGCAGAAGGCGCACAGATGTGCCACGCCTAAATCAAGGCTTGTGTGAGTTGACGTCCACCAAGCTACTCCCGGTGCTGCCCAACAACGGCACACTGGAGAAGGGAAGAGAGAATCTGTTTTCTGCAAAATCTCTCGAGATTACGGACCCAGGTGCCAGTACCATGGGCATGGAGAAGACATGGACTTTTTGTACTATGCGCCAACAAGCGCTAGTACAAGAAATCCCAGAACAGTACATGTCACACGCACTCGACTGTCCGCCCAACCAACAGTCAGCGAGCGTCATTGATAATCATGCACGCTCCTGACGGAAGGCTATACCGGACTGGCACATGCGCCCGATCTACTCGTGCGCATGAGATGGGCCCGTCCTACAGATCTTCTTCAGATAACCTCGACCAGGGGTCAAAAGCTCCACCCACTCGCTTATGCGCCCGGCATGTCCGACCGCATGCAAAGGACATAAAGGTGGAATTTCCTTCAGCAGACCTGCGTGATGTGATAATACACAAACGCAGGTCAAGAGAAGCAGAGGCTGCGTACGAAGGGTCCTCTCCATGACCTTGTGCCAGCAACTATCAACTGCGGTTGCACTCGCATAGCAGTTCATGCAAAGAAGCAGTATGTGTTCCAGCGGCTGCAACAGACGATGGAGGAGGAATTGCCCTATGCCTCCTGCTACTCCGTCCAGAAGACTCCTCTCCTGAAAGGCTCGAAGGCTGGTACGTCAAACACTCCGACCTCGACCAGTGCGTCGAGACATCCACCCAGGACGTCCAGTCCAACTGTATCTACAAAATGAGTGTTCCTAGGGACCCGATCAAGGTCAAGGGCTTCCTTACAAGAAGTCGCATCACAGTCTGGAGGTACCATGCCCTCGACGATTCTACGTGCTGGGGGCAGCAGTCCTCCAAAAGCCAACCGCAAAGCCAGGGGTAGCTCCAAACAAGTCCATGTTCCCCAGTTGATGTGGAATCTGAAGACAATGCAACCATGTGCACTTACCCTGACGACGAAACTCAAGGATCAGGAACAAAAAGTGCTTGGTTCATAACCCCGTCAACCTTTTTGCATCATAAAACGGTCTACATGACTAGTAATGACAATGAAAGTCCCAGCGACCGGCAGCGCCTCGAGGCTCTGGAGCAATGATGCTCATCCTGAATGCCTCAATAGGGTGGTATTCCTGCCCAAATACAAGCCTCAGTCGCTGACCCCCTTCGACGGGAAGTCATTGTCCCGCCGATTCTTGAACCACTTCGAGTCTATGACGGGACATCTGCCCAGAGATGATGCCTTACTTACCAAGGCGTTTGTCGAACTCTAATCAGCGTCGCTTACGAATGGTTCTGCAGCCTTCCCGATAACTGCATAACATCTTTTGACGATTTTCAAGGGTTATTCCTAACCCGTTTCTATTACGACGGAATAGACATGACGATGTCATCTCTCATCGGCACGGTACAAAAGGAGTCTACGCACGATTTTATCGAGCGCTTCAGGCAGAATGCTTTAGAAATGCATCCAGGAACTCCCGAGTCCGTACTCATGGACACTTGCCGACGAAATATACTGCCTGCGATCAAATTCTGCATCGGCACAGCTTAGCACCTAGACTGGTCGACGTTCATTGCAAGCGCTAATCAAGCCGAGAGGAACGCAAAAGATGTCCACCAAATCGGATTCCCGACATCAAGCGCGGGCGATAGAGGGAAGCACCCTCAAAGCAACAATGACGACCACAGTAGTAAGGGGAAGGAGTCTATCACCGTCAACGTTGCCAAAGGGTCGACGACGCAACAGAAGACTGCACCACCTAGGCCGAAGGAGACTTTACTCCTTCGATGATGACCAAGTCGTCGATATCTTCAACATCCTGATGAAGAGTGAAGGCTGCTCGAGCCCAAGCGCCCAGAGAAAGTAGGCAGGGTTGACAACCCAAAATAATGCCTCTTTTTATCAGTACATCCATCATCCTACGAAGGACTGCTATGTGCTGAAAAACCAGATCTATCGGCTTATCAATTCGAAAGCCATCACCCTCGACTTCGAAGAGAAGACGGTGGCTGCCAATATGGTGTCATTACAGTTCGACAGTCCGACATATAGGTACAGGACGTCGTGGTCCCGATTCCTAGGGCCACGATAGAGGTTGTCAATCTCCTACCAGTGCGCAACAATGCGACAGGGATGGTCCCACTCAAGACTCCACGAGGTGAGGTCATGTGGGTTCACCCCGCCCTTGTCCAAGACCTGACGCAGCCTACGACTCCTCCGGTCACCAAACAAAAGAGGAAGAAGTACAAGCCATGACACGTGGCATCTCCCTCAAGAGACGCGTGACAGACGCGTTTCAACCCCAATAGATCCTCCTTGGGCCATTTCAATAAAGTATAAATGTACACTCATGTGCCTCGGCCATGCCATTGAAAGATACGAAAATAAGTCTCGTTTCTAGGTTATTTAAACATGTATAATAGCCTCAATAAGATGTCAAAACTCTCTGCCAATTGGATCCATGTGGAATATTTTCTACTACGTTCCAAATACCTGGTAAAAAAATTCACGTAGACATAAAAGACTCTTATCAAAGGAAAAATCTGTTACATGTTTTCGTTACGCATGACGAAAATTTATTTTCTACATGAAAATCTGCTACATCTGGGTCCGCAACGCGTTATGGGTCATCTGTCCCGGAGTGAAGAGATCAACAAAGGAAGATGACGAGAAGTTGCACGAGACAATGACCGGAGAGAAGTCGGTCACGAAATAGCGTCCGCCTACAGCTGGAAGAAAAGTACTAAGGAATGACAACCAATCCAAATCCCGTATCCAGCATCCTCCTTGTCCGAGTCAAGAGTAGCATGCCACATCTCGAGAAAAGGTGGTGCGTCCAACCTACTGTGCGGACAAGGACAACTCCGCTTTTGTGAGATTCCTCATTTTTTGAAGCAGTCTCGCATGAAGAGGAAGAGCCCCTTGAATAAGGAGGTCTATGAAGCTTCTTCCTACCCGTCATAGTTACATCTTGGTGCTCCAACCTTCATATTATTGGGTGGCTTGATGTTGACGGCCACTTCAACCCCAGCTTGACTCACTATGCGAAAAAATATCCCGACCAGCAAGGATGAGGAAAATACTTCAGCATGGAGGGAGAAGGGAGAAAGGAGAAGGAACTGTGAAGAAAACCTTATCCCCAAAGCTCTATTTATAGGCGCTAGACCCATCATAACGGTAGGTAAGGAGTCATTTCCCCGTTAAATGGAATTACTGCCACAATTATGAAGGTGAATCTGCCTCTTCAACTTCGGGTCAGACCCGGTCAAATAGAACTCTCCGAGTCCTACGCCCATGACAACGACATTAACTGTGGACAAGACTGAAGCCTCAAAAGGCCGGGTCATGACAACGCTAGATGGAAGATCCTTAGCCAGCACTATCCATCCACGAAGTATGCAAACGGTGACTATATGGCGATAACTCAATTCTTAGTAAAAACGAAGGGGTATGCGCTCACTGCCTCTGCAGCTAACAGAGGTGAAAAGAAAAAAATCCTTCTCATTTTTTGTCAACTTGTCTTCAAGGCCCAGCTGCCTTAAATACTTTCCCGTCTACGGTCCCCACTCGGACTAAGGATGTCCCCACCTCAAAAAATGTTCCCCCCGACGAAGGTCAAAGACAGCCATGTCCATGATACCTATGAATTGTCTTTTCCGTCCAAACCACCCCTTGTTTACGTCTGTACGACCTCTGAACAACAACAAACCAATGTTTGACATGTTCATATTATCTCTGAGCAAGACATCCCCGATATCACACTCAAGTGGTCCCTGATGGCACCTTTCATTTTCACCTTGTTATTCGTACCCGGTCTCAGGTACGCCAAGGATAATAAGTCCATTCCATCCCTCCCATAAAATGCTTCCAAACTTACTTTATATACTTAATCATTGAGTATGACATGGAAAGTAGGTCCACAACAAATTAAGATACAAATTGGAAGTTTGCGAAGAAAGACTTATAACTATATTTTTCAAAAAAAAAAGGAGATACATTAAAAGAACAGAAGCGGATACAGATCAAGTATCTGCACAGAGATCTTTTAGTCTCTGATATAGAGAGGCTACAAGTTCATTCTTCTCGTACGCACGGCGTCTCGTCTCTTGTTCGGCATCGACTGGGTCTTCAAAGCGAATACACGATGCAAGTTTATCTTCCAGCTTTTTCGCCGCAGTCTCCAACCCGACGGAGGATGTTCAGATCTCTTATGCATGTTGGTGAATGGCTTCCCGATCCCCAGTGACAACTTCCAAACGAGTCCCTAATCCCCGGTGCTTGTCGCGGAGCCGCTCGATCTCCGCCATAATCTCGGTCATGTCCCGAGTCAGGGAGTGTTGCTCCACTAAAAGATAGGCCTCGTACTCAGTCAACCGCCTATGCCTATCAGATAGCTGACGAATTTCACGGTTAAAAGCGTACAAGCCGTCTGTGAAGATCGCCCTCCCTTTAGTTGCAGTGTCAAGCAAGCGGTTATATTCCCGCGAGGCTAATACATCTATGTCAGCCCCCTGGGCTCGTCGGAGTTCGCTCAAACACAGCTCCGTCTCATTGAGCTTGAGGAAAAGCAACTCAGCCAGAGCCAAGGAAAGACCGGAGAACGTGGACTTAACCCATGCCACACTGTTTAGCCCAGGAGAAGGGTCGATCGTGCTTCAGGAAGTATTGCACTCCTTGTTTCAAGAACATATACAAGGTTCCGACCACGATCCCGACCGTTTTGTCCACATCAGCAAGGGTGGACGGAGTCAGAGGAGCAGAAGTCACTCCCACGGAACCGGCACCCGAGGTAGGGCACTAGTGACCGGAGGAGCAGACGCAGCTGTCATCCGAACTAGAGTAGGTGACTTCGAAGCCACATCACTCGACAAGATTACCTGAACGCTGGAAAGTCTGGCCAGAATGGTCCCCACAGTTGGAACTTCAGCACCTCCCACACCGATGGTCCCAGAGCCGGAGGTGGGCCCTTGAAGTCTAGCTTCCAAAGATGGGCCAACGACCCCCACCCCGTCATTTTGAGGAGGAGGCACAACATCCACCTCTTCAATCCCCTGAGGGGGAGATGCACCAACCATACCCTCAGTAGCTCGAGAAAAAGACGCGAGGATTGCCATCTTTCCAGCGGATGCACTAGCAGCCGCCACTTGCCCGGGGTTGACTGCCTCAACGTTCCTCTCGACTTCCACTACAAAAGGAGGGGGTCCAGACTTTCTCCTAATTAAGCCTCCTTCCTCCTCTTCGTCTATACCCTCCTCATCTCGATGGGGTTGACAAACGAAGAAGGATCAGAAGGAGCAGGACAAAGAGGAATGTCTGGAGAAGCTGACGAAGCATGTGGCTCGTCCTGGAGGACGTCAGGCTCCACTAATACTTCGACAGGGCAGTGCTTACCCGAAACCCCCACCACAGGCTCTTCAGCCTCACTCTCCCACTCCACATTAGGCGTTGGGATCGCCAACCTGCAAGGAGGACCGAAGTTTCTTGGTGCATGTACAAGACCAAGTGAAGCAAGTAAGAGAGTATAAGAGAAGTGATGGGCCAAAAATGAGACTTGTGGTTAATCACCTTGCCGTGTCCAAAATCTCTCACCCAGAATTTTCGAGCAACTACCTTCTTCACGGTTCGAACACTTCTCCGCAGAACTATTTCAACCGGTCGTTTCCTCCAACGGCGAGGACTCTCCATCTCAAGAGCTGCATATTGTGGCGAGCTACCCCTACGAGTTGGAACATTGTGAGGAGCGGCTCCTTCCTTTAGCGATGACACCCTTATGCTATCAGGCTCAGCAGATTTATGAGGCGAGGAAGACAACGGCATTAACTACGTACCATCGATGAACCTTCTCCTTGTCGGGGGGCATCCTGGCATGGCAATAAAATGTGGCCGCCGTGTAAATAATAGGTGGCTCATCCCCGACAACTGGTAGTACAAACTCTGCTCCGGTGCCAAGAGCAAAATAATAACGCCATGCGCATACGCCATCCAGTACACACCTATCAAAACCAAGGCATGGGCTCGGGTTCAACAACAAAAATTGACAATACCCGAACTATACGGTAAACCTGCTGGGCATGTAAGGGTCCAAAAAGACTATCCCTGCTCCGATATACCAAGTGGGATGGCCGGATAGAAAGAAGCCTATGACGAGCTTGAACAGAGAGGGCACCAGCGCCCGCCTCATTATCTACTTAAAGACGTCTTTCCTCCTCTCTGACAAAGTCGGGGACGATCGTGAAGAACGTATAGGCCCCTATAGAAGCCAGAGCCTTCCGACAAGAAGGGACTTCCTTACAGACCCAGGGCATCCCGACGTATCACCATAGGGAGACATCTCACTCTAGAGCACACTCTTCCGGTCCAAGGGGCATCAAAGACCGATTATGCAGCAAGAGCCACCCCATCATATAGTGGTAAGGCAGCTCCAGTCGGTCACTATTGTAAAAATCCGACTAGTCGGCCGACTCGACTAGGGGGCTAGTCGGCAAAAAAATAGGCTCAAGCAATTATCGGATCTAGACAGCCGAATAGGCGGCTAAATAGGCCTTGTCGGCTGACTAGGCCTCGGTTCAAAAAAAAAAGATCAAAAAGATAAAATTCGACCCGAAATTTAGTTCTTCAAAAACATAAAAGCAACCGACAGACAAGGAGAAAGAAGAAAAGGAGAAGAAGTTTCAGAAAAGATGCATATCAAGGACATATATTGCCTTTATATATATATATATATATATATATATATATATATATATATATAAAGGGGGCTCTCGGTGGGGAGACCCGGGATCGAGCCCCCCCTCCGCACCGACCCAGCTGGGTGGCAATGGCCACGGGGTTGTGTGGGGATGTCCGGGTACCTTTAATATATATATATATATATATATATATATATATATATATATATACACATTATTTTTTTCTTTTCTTAATATATATATATATAGTGGGGATGTCCAGGTACCTTTAATATATATATATATATATATATATATATATATATATATATATATATATAAACTCAAATCGATTAATCCGACTAGCCTCCAACTAGTCCGATTAATCCGTTTAATTTCTAGTCCCCGCGAACCGACTTACGGCCGACTAGCAATTTTTACAACCTTGCGCTTGATTGAAATTACCAGTCTATAAACTCAAACCGATTAATCCGACTAGTCCCCAACTAGTCCTCCGATTAATCCGTTTAATTTCTAGTCCCGACGAATCGACATACGATCGACTAGCGATTTTTACAACCTTGCACTCGGTTGAAATTACCAGTCCTCTCATGATCAAGGACCTTCTTAATGAAATTCCGGAGGTCGGGGCCGATGCAGCAGACCATTGTTGGGAGTATGGCAAGCTTATGCCCAAATACCAACTTTACCGATATGAGAATCAGATTATGATTGATCTTGTCTATCGATTCTGAACTCCTAGAGACTACGCAGACTCGCAACCAAAGCATCAAGTAGCTAGCCAAGTTCGCCTTGTCAGACAGCGGTTGCGTGTCTTGATAGAAGTAATCCAAGTTCTTGGAGAGGCGGTTGATCTCCCCCTCTCTGGCAACGGACTTAACCGTTTTTCATATCATCGCCTTGACTTCTTGCCGGGTCTGCGGCCGCCTAGCGCTAATTCGCGTCAAATCCGGGGAAGGAAAGAGATGGGTAGTCCAAGAGGTGATAAGAGGGGCTGCTCCCTCTGTTTTCTTCTCCCTTCCTGAGACGCCGACACATCGTATGGTGACAACAGTTCCTTGTACACAGCGAGGAGCTCTGGGCTCTCCTCTTCCAACTCTCTCAGGTCTTCGTTGGAAGGGGTGTATTTCTCATAGGCTCCTCACCCCAGGGCAACGTAGAGACTTCATACATCTCATGCAGGGTAACCCATCTCGACGAAGGTGACGGTGTGGCAGTTGTAAAACTCCACTAAAGCAATGAACGTGGCTGAGTTGGTCCCCAATCTACGGCAAGTCGCCCTCACTGCGTAGAACAGACCGATCGCCTTCAGGATGTCCTCATACTTTTCCAGGATCCATTCGGACAGAGCATCCACCAAAGGTTGTAATAAGCCCAACCAACAAATCGAAGTTGTCCGGTTGGGTATGACCCCTTCACAGCCAACCGGTTCAAGAAGGTGTCTGCAGCAATGGGTGAACGATTGGAGACAAGTCGTTCAAAGCAACGCTAGGCATCAGACCTACGAGCGGACAGTAAGGCGGTTCCCTATAAGTCGCAACTTCCTTTTGCGTCTTAAGGGAGGTCTCGTTCCCAGTCAGCTTTATCCCTTTCCTCTTCGGACCCACCATCAATTCAAAAGGATAGTGGCAGATAGTGCTCCATCGATGACATATACATGCGCAATATGCCAGAGGAAAAGTGTCAGTCCTCCCAGATTCTTATCACCTCCGCGGCTGAGGAGAATAAAGTGTCGCCGAACAAAAAGATCTGCTTCAAAAATTCTTCACTCATGGCAGAGCGAAGCTTCCCAGCATTCAGTTGCCCCAGCAGGAAGGACGAACCTTGGCCAACAATAATCTCCTGACGAGCCTCAGGCTGACCCTCATTCACCTGAATCTAGATGGCAATAACCAAGTCGTCGAAACTTACATCCGACGACAACTAGGCACGGTTTAGAAGAAGCTCATCCGATAAAGCTCGGGGAAGGAGTACTGCACATCGAAAGACGGATCAACGCAATGCACCTTCGGTGGGTTTTAAACAAAAAGAAACACTACGAAGTATAGAAAAGCCTTACCTTCAATCGGCGACTGAACCTCGGGATGGAACTTCGGCGCCTCCCTCTCGGCCTCGATGGCTAAGCCTTTGCCTTTTCTGGTCTTCTTGGTGGCAGCGGCAACGGAATTAGAAGCTTTGGGGGCCACGACACTTAGGATTTTTTAGCAAAAATGGGAGGATGAAAACAGATAAGTTTTCTCCCTTCAACCCAAACCCTATTTATAGGTAAAAATCCGGCCCGAGATAAAGAAATCAAACATGCAGCAGCTTGATGCTCATCACAAATCCCAAACGATTTCTCCTCGAGATGCAGCAGATTTTGTGAAAAAGCCTGACAGCCTGGCAACGTGTCAAGTGCTTCCTAACTGACGGTGTCATCAGAAGCCCAACAGTATTACGGAGCCCTGACGGACAAAGCCCAAGCAACCCAAGTCTCCCTGTGTCCATGCTTCTATTCAAAGTATTTCAAACTTATGCCAAGTTTGAAAAGTTTGAAGGAAGTCTTGTAGAAACATGAAAAATCTCCAGGCCCACTCAGCATGAACCACATCAGATCATGCGACTAAAGGACATCACTCCTTGTGCAGCCCAAAGACTTCCTATGGCTTCCCAAACGATCCCTCCTTTATCCACCAAGTCTGACAACACTTGGTGTCCCAAGGCACTTCGTACCCCGTGCAAGTCCAGTGCCTATATCACCCTTGCCACCTCCTTGGTAGTCGACAAGTATATCTCATACGGCTGATCTCCAATGCGGCAAAAGACTTCCTGCGGCAACATTCTCAGAAGCTCTAATGCGGCCAAGACATCATGTGGCAAGGCTTCCCAGAAGGCCTCTCACCTGACTGGGCCTCCGCATCATTGTGTTCCAGAAGGCGGATGTTTCATGCCACGTGTCGAGCCAATCGAATCCCACAATTAGCAACTAAAAGGTTAAATCTCACGTTTATGGCGTGTGCGTTATAATCGTCCCATTCAAATGAGATTCTCTTCAAATCGTGATATGTGCCACGTGTCAATGTGATTGGGCCATCTGATTTAGATCTTCCATTTATTGCGTGTGCATTATAACTGCCACATTCAAACAACATATTATAATAATTATCGTATAGCTACGTGTCATTCCTGATCGAGCCATACAATCAATAGTTGTAACTAATGACTATTACAGCTCAGGATCCTTAACTACATATCCAGAATCTCTGCAGTGGATTCCGTCCAACAGCGCCACGTGTCAGTATGATCTTGTCTCACGGTTAATCAGCTAAATCAAAACAATTGTAACAACCCAGATTGCGGGTACCCCACAGATGGTTCCACCTCATCGATGCCTTATGCATAGTATGTCCGTTGAATATTACTATAAATAGAGGTATATGACTTCCAAAAAGAACACACTGGAGGATACCCTCAAAAGACACTAAGAAATACCCTCAGAGCTTACAGAGAGACCAGTAGCAGGAGACACCACAGAGAGCATATCAAAAAGGTCATCGTCCGTCGATCGTCAACGGAATAAAGGAGTCACTACAGTACTCGATCTCCACCGTCACACATGTCCATATTTCATACTTGGTCTAGCAAACCCTCGTTGTTAGGGTTCTGTTGTACTTTTTCGTTGTAATTCAATAAAGGCAAAAGTTCGTTTAACTTTTCTCCCCTTTTACTCTCGTGATGACAACAAGGACACATTAATTTGCCACTCCTTTGGGTTTCGATTGGGTATTCCTGTAGCCAAAGGTCAAGAAGTTCGTCGCAGAGCATCAAGGCACTACCTTGAACTTTTATCATGTTGCGTTGTTCCTTTTTATACACAAAAATGTGTGAATGGTTGTAATTTGGTGTTCTCTAGTTAACAAACACTATTCATTTTGATGACTGTGTCATCACCAACTGTATCTATTTATTAACTAATCGAGTGAAAATCTTAATAAAATCAATTACAGTTGGTAAATTAACTGGACATTCTTGGTTTGGAAGGAACCAAAATATTTTCCTTAATATAAAGACTATAAAATAAGGGTAATCGAATTGTACCGAACTAAAGAAACACAAGATGTGAATTGAAATGGAAACAAACACAATGGTGCTCAAAATAATGTTGGGGTCCAGCCTAGATTTGAGGTATATGGAAGGACAGTCTGGGCATCGTGAAGCGTTGTTAGTAGTAGTAGGCGGAGTTCTATTGACAAGAGACCGAATTCGATCTCAAACTCTATCATACTCAAACAGAACATGCTGGGCTAGGTAGACCAAGTTTCGTCCGAGTTCGATCAGTGTCGGTCTGATTGCGAACAGTACTAGTGTGGGCCCCAAATCAGCATCTAATATTCGTGTGATCAAATTTGGACGTCCATGATTAGTGCTGGATTATTTAGGGTTTTCCAAACCCTAAATAGATTTCTCAACCTATATATATATATATATATATATATATATATATATATATATATATATATATATATGTTGACTAGTTGGCATGAGAAGCTCATAAGGAAAATTCATGGTGCAAGTCCATAGAAAATGTAAGAGAAAGTCTATACTTTGCTCTTATGGCTCGTTGTTCGAGATAGTTGGAAGAGAAAATCTATTCGGAGAGTCGTCTTCTTCGTTCAGGAAGATCACTACGAGGTTGGGTGGGTTGGCATCTCTTCCGCGACCGTGTCTGTGATGGCCAACAATTGGTATCAGAGATCTTAGGTTCTCGAGAGAGAAGGTGCAACCGTGTATACGGAGTAGATAAACACACGTATGATCATCCTAACAAGAGAAAATTGGGCGATCTGGAAGCCAACGTTGGAGGATCTACTCTGGTACAAGAATTTGCATGGTCCACTGCAGGACGACAGCTCCAAGCCGTCAAACAAATATGCTAATAACTGGAAACGACTGGATCAGAAGGCTGTTGGATTCGTCCGCCAATGGCTGGACGATTCAGTATTTCATCATGTGTCCATGGAGAGTTCTACAAAAGAGTTATGGAAAAAGTTGTGTTCGTTGTATGATGAGCAATAAGACGTTTCTTATTCGCCAACTCGTCAACTCGAAATACATTACCTTGGTGGCACAACATCTGAACGAGGTTCAGGGTATCATCAATCGATTGTCGATGATGAAGATGGTGACTGACGATGAGCTTCAAGTCATGCTGCTTTTGAGTTCTCTGTCAGAAAGCTGAAAGATATTGGTTGTAACGCCCCGCTCCACTCAGTTTAGCAAGATGATTCTTCCACGTGATATCGTTCGGACTTGGCTTATGCGGTGACTTGCTCGGAGTCCCGTTCGGTCGAAGCAAGTGCTCGTTCAAGTAGGTGGCTTCGGTGAACTCGCATGTGCCTTGCCTTCACACTTAATAAATAAGTATCACATGTTAGTCGCTACGTACTAAGTGTTGTATGGTAATAAAAGAGATGAACCCACATAGATAAGGGAATAATCTCATTTTGTAACCTATTTATATAGAACATGAAAATATTACTTGTTTGCTATAGATACTACTTCATACCGTATTTTAAATTGGCACTCATCCTATGTATCTATATCTTGTGTAAAGTAGAGTTTTTCTTATGTTGCCACTTAGATTATCGATTTGTTGCCATAGTATATATGTTAACACTGTTGCAATGCTTGTCATATAGAGTATGCTATGTTTGGAGTACTTCGTGGAATATGGTTCGTTCAGTTTAGACAAAAAGTCTATCAACTAGTCGTTTCGAGTTCAGAGATAGAACATGGGAGGATTTCGGGACCCTTTGGTCGCCAAGGAAGTCCCTGGGACTGGGAGTTGCCTAGAGATGGAAAAGTCTGAGATAAAGTAACGGCTTAAGTAGTGTGGTAAGTTTGAGTAGAGAATTGCTTAGTCATGGACAACTTGTGCACAAGGTTTTATGAGTTTCTCAAATGAATGTTGGGTCACTGGGATCGATTCGGCCTAGGAGGAACTAGGTATTGTGAGACCTTCAGCGGGGGTATGACCGAATTGAAAGGGCGCGTCGCAATATGGGTATTTCAGGACCTTCGGTGGAGTTTGCGCGTCGCACACGAAGCGTCATCGTCTTACTAGAACATAGTCCAAGATGGCTTGTCGCCTGTGACCCTCATATAGGCTAAGTCGACATTCTAGCGGCAATCTGCGTGCAGATCGTTAGTTGCACAAGGAAATAAATGCACTACACGCTACACATTTATTAAGCTTAACATATCTTCCGCAGAAACACGCATTATGATACCATTTTATGGTTTATAGAATGAGTTAGCATCGCATTGAATCTTTGTGATTTATGAGTACGATATCGTTTGTATTGAAAATGAAAGGAAGGACGGTAAGTAGGAGTAAGTTCAACTCTGAGGCGTGACACGGTTATACTTCTGGACACAAGTTATTATGCTATGTAACTAATCCTAAGGCAAGATTAGAAAGATTATGTAATAATGGTGTGCATTCACGTAATGGATGTGCTGGTTTTGTAGAGTGGACGAGAGGCCTCCCCACCAGTGAATTTATATGTACTAACATCCCACTAGATTGTATGTAGGGTGCAGGAAGTAGCTCGGACGGTACTAAGGTGTGGTGTTTCTTGGCGACTCGAGGCGTACGACTATGTTAAAGTTTTTGTTTGTATAAGGGACATAATGTATAGACATCATATATTCTATTCGTTCTCAAGTTGTAAGCCTTAGGACATGATTCATTGTATTGAGATAGAGAGAGAGCTTGAGCGATTGATACCTTGGCTTCGAGCCGTTGTAACTTCCATTTCAATATCAATAAAAGAGAATCATTTTTACGTATCTTTGTCAAATTCAACTTTTCTGCTTGGAGACTTATGTGCGACGACTCTATTATTAGCTGCCCCGTCGGTCGTTTTGGTGCTTGCTTTGTGCGGACGCAACTTAGGCTCGTACGGTATCACGCTCATGCGAGGACGTTCGGTTCTACAAAATCGAAATATAACACTGATGGTGTCTGTAAGCAACTCCTCGCCTGATAAAGTTGTCATGAAGGAGGCAGTCAAAGCAATTTGTTGAATAAGGAGATCCGACGTAAGCAGATGAAATCGTCGCAGGAGTTTGCTCTGGTTGCTTCTTACTGGAGGGGAAGTTCAAGTCACAGGCGAGGACAAGAGGGAGTTCTTGAAATCTTGCAAGTGTGAACCGCAAGGAGTTCTACAATCATTGTAGCAAACATGATCATTTTAAAAGGAACTGCATGAAACTCAAATAAGAAGGCTAAAGGCAAGGATAATCAGGTAGATTTAACGGGTACGGGAGATCTCATCATCGCAACAACCGACGCAGAGAAACCTTGTGATATGTGTCATAACAGCGATTGGATCTTAGACACGGGGGGAGTTGTACTACCTCACTCCACGAAGAAGGATCTTCACGTCATATCGAGACGGTAGGTTTGGACGTGTGAAGATAGACGACAAGGTGACGACTATAGTTGTGGGCATCCAGGACGTACACTTGACAATGGAACATGGTGAGAAGCTCGTTCTCAAGGGGGTTCGTCGTGTTCTGAGTTTGTGCTGCAACTTGATTTCGATAGAAAAATTAGCAGATGACAGTTGTAGTAATATGTTTGGGGACAAAGAATGGAAGCTTATGAAGGATTCTCAATTGTTGGTTCGAAGAGATATATGTTATGGTATGTACAAGCTCAAGTCGTTGAGGTGTACAAGAATGCCACAGACATCAGATGCAGGCTCAAGGGTTGTTCGACAAGAGTTTGTGAATCGTCGGAAACTTGTAAAAAGAGTTTTCAGAATGATTTAAGGAATATGGAGAATTCAATTCGTCGAGACAAAGTGATAAATGGAGATGGGTTAAAGATTGAGGCTCAGTTTGTCGGTCCTATGACAGTTGATCGATCTCCAGGAGGGGGTTCTACGAATCTAATTTGGTGACAGATGGTCTGCCAAAATCTAATAGAGCAACATTGGTTTCAGCAGTTCGAAGCCAGAAAGAAGATCAAGGTGTACATCAAAGTCAATCCGAGACGGGTGCAGCTTCATTTGCACAATTTCGGGGAAGCTATAGGTCATTGACGACGTACACAATGCATGATGTTCTACTCAAGGATGCATGTGTACGCCAATGTCGGACACGAAGGTTGACAGGTTCATGAGCTTGAATCTATAGGGAACCGTACCATCCACTTGGTTGGGTCAATCAAGGGTAAAGAAGCTCGACGAAACGGGAGCACGTTTCGGTGGAAGATGAAAGTCGGGGACATACAGCCAAAACTTATGGTGAGGCTGATGTCAGGAACTTCGATCTTAGTCGAGTAAATGATGTCGACGAAATTCCAGTTATAAAGGAGGTGTTATGCAATGCAGCTAACATCGACGTAGTGGTCAAGAGCTAAGAACATGCACAGCAGCTCAGGGGGGTCAGAGATCAATGACACGGATGAGCAGGAACTCTATCGCATGTCAACAAACATGGAGTTCAGTTGGGGAGTCATAGAAGTCAATACCTCTCATCAGACTGGAGGTTAAGAATGTCGGGGTCTAGCCTCGATTCGACGTGTCTGGAAGGACAGTATGGACATCGTGAAGCATCGTCATGAGTCGTAGGTAGAGTTATGTTGAGAACAGACCGAGTTCGTTCTGATTTCGGTTAGACTGAACTCGATCTGAGTTCGGTTAGACCGAACTCGATCTGAGTTCGCTCATACCGAATTCGATCGACGTCGATCTGATGGTGAACAGCACTAGTGTAGGCCCCAATCAGCATCTAATATTCGTGTGATCAAATTTGGACGTCCAAGATTAGTCCTGGGCTATTTTAGGGTTTTCCTAAAACCTTAAATAGGTTTCTCAACCTATATGTATGCGTTGAGGGTGATTGGCATGAGAAGCTCGTACGGGAGATTCAAAGTGCAAGTCCACAGGAAACCTAAAAGAAAATTCGTACTTTGCTCTTAGGTCACGTTTGGTTCGCGGAATGGAAGGAAAAGGAATATTCCTTGGTATTTCCTTTCCTTTGGGAAATTACAATTCTCATTGATTTTCCTTTCCGATGTTTGGAAATGACAAAGAATTTGGAAAGGAAAGCGAATACTTCAATGTGGGAAAGTGATTCCTTGCTTGGATGGATGGAATCACTTTCCCTCCTAATTTCCCTTCATTGGGAATCACTTACCTTTCCTCAATTTCTTTGGCACCCAAACATAGGAAAGTAATCACTTTCCTTTCCCAACCCGATGATTCCGCGAACCAAACGAGGCCTTAGGGCTCGCCACTCGAGACATTTGGAAGAGGAGATCTGTTCGGGGAGTCGTATTCTTCGTTCAGGGGGATCACTACGGAGTTGGGTGGGTTGGCATCGCTTTCGCGACTGTGTCTGCGATGGCCAACAAATGGTACAAACTCCTTAAATTATAAGTGACTCCATCATGTCCTGAAAGAAGAATGAGAAAAGGATACACAAAGTTTTCTGAATATGAAGTGAAAGAAAGAAGGAATAAGCATTCAATATAGATCATTAGTAGACTGTAAACTTGGATATTTAATAAGCATCAAGTTTCAGTGTTAGAGAGAGTTCCTCCTTAAGAAATTAAACGAATGTGAAGTTATGGACGAATAATTTTCATTCGTTAAAATAATATAATATTCAGCTAATAGTTCTTATAAATTATAAGAGAATGGTGTATTCCACTGATCTTAGTCAGAATAATAGCAAGTAACATGGTTAGAAACTAGAAAGCATTGAAATGAATGTTCTAGCCATGATGGCGACTACTAAAACCGTGACGAACCCTTGTTTTAACAGTACAACCAGTAACTTTATGAACTACAAATCTTGCAAAAGAATTATGTATATGTCCATTGACAATCTAAACTAGATCTATGTGACAGTATTATGTTCTTTCGACCCGCACAGGATAGTAGTTTTAGTCGAACATGTACAACTTATTATAACATTTGGCCTCGAGCCTGATGGAAAACTCGCCTCATATTTTGGGCTTCCCAAATCTATTCTATTCTCTCATATTCTTGCAGTGCACACCAAATATCATATGCGTAATTTATGTAGCAACAGTACAGATATGAGGAACTGAAGTGCAAAAAAAGAAGGAAAAACAGCATTTCGTGAAGGTTCTTAATGTAAAAGAAGGTGCAGCTGCAGGAAACTGCAGCCTGCAATTTCCTGCAGGTTGCAGCTGAACAGTAGGGACTGTTTTGGCATATATTTTCTTTCCTTTTTAATTCCAAGTTATTCTTATTATATAGGTATTGTAAGAGGAACTTGAGATTATTATAAATCAATAAAAGATTTCTCTCCTTTCTATCCTCCTCCAACTTTTCCTCTTCCAACCCCTAATCCTTCGCTCCAAATTCCTACATGGCATCAGAGCTTGCTCTGTAGGGATCTTGGATTTCCATCCTCCTTTCTTCTCCCTCTCTCATCTCGCTTCTACAAAAACAAAATTCTCAAAATCCTATTTGAGAATTAAGTTTTTGATTGAGATTCAAATCTAGATCAAAAAACTTATCGTTGCAGAAACTCTTAGAAGTCTATTTCGTCTTCCAACAAGGAGAAATATAGCGTCATCATCCAGCCAAGATGTTACATCCAATGTGAATGGATCCGATCATCCACCTATAGCCGTCCGAGGAGGGGATGTACTTGGTAGCTGTACTTGGTAGCAAGACCGTTCCAATCACCGCCGTCAAACTCGACAAGAACAATTATCACGACACTACTCTTCGTTGGTGATCAAGGAAAAAGGGACTACTTGACTGGAAAAGTAAAGGCACCCGCAGCGGCTAACCATGCTCATGGGAAGTGGGATCAAGAGAATGATCTTGTAATGTCATGGCTCTACTCTTCCATTACACCACAGATTCAAAGGACACTACGTTTTCTCGACACCGAATATGATATATGGACAAAGTTGGCCAAAACCTATGGTCAAAGAAAGAATATGGCTCGAATTTTTTGATTGAAATAGAAGTTCCACAATCTCCATCAAGGGGAGCTCTATGTTCCAACCTACTAGGCAATACTACAAGGGTTGCAGGAGCAGTTTGGAAGTGTAAAGCAGATTGGGAATCACACCTGAAGATAATTGAATAAGAAAGGATTTTGACTTCTTTGCGGGGTTGAAACCTTATTACAAGGCTGAATGAGCGAGAGTT
Organism: Iris pallida; assembly: GCA_029216955.1. Lineage (NCBI taxonomy): Eukaryota > Viridiplantae > Streptophyta > Magnoliopsida > Asparagales > Iridaceae > Iris > Iris pallida. The sequence continues at coordinate 76,002,968 of JANAVB010003400.1, forward strand.
TTGGGCTCTCAGCTTCCATCAGTTGATCAGATCTATGAGGCAACGCATAATGAGGAGGACTAAGTTGACACTCCAGAAAGTCAATCCTGAGACAAATCCAGACTCATACAAATCCACGAAGATCAAAATGGCCCGTCGTACCCAATTTGATCCATCCAAGCCCATGAGGGGCTAAACCTGATCAAAGCAAGGTAACTTTGTTATCCATACAAAGTAATATAGCCCAATGGGTAGCTCCGTTGTCCAAGCGAGCTTCTGGATCAGAAGTAGTTTAGCTCCACTCTGAAAGCGAGCTTGTCAGCCACAGCCAAGTCTGGCTAGCCCCACATGAGTGCGGTAGGCTTTCAATCAGCGAGGCTGGCCTCGATCTGTGACTATCCAAAGCCGCGTAACGCTAAATCCAATTATGAGAGGGAGAAACTAATGATAGATTGCAAGGAATCGATAAAAAAAGACCTTTTAAGTTCTGTTTTGTTGCTAAGAAAATGAGGAAGAAGAAAGTATGAAAGAAAAATAGAATCAGATTATTTATGAAAAACTTCCATTTTCATTTATTCGTAACCTCAATTTCCAACCAATCAAACACACCTTTAGTATTGCAAGATGTCTGGAGAACAATTGTTATTCTTTTAACCTAATATCATAGAGGACTTGTAATACACATCAATAATATTTTAGGAGGCCCTTCTAAGCAAATAATTAATTTATTGACTTAGGTTGAAATAATGTAGACCTAGGGGGGTTGTCTGGTTGCCGTAAATTTTAAAAAAAAAATCAACAAAGTGGTGATGCAAATTACTTGGTTGAATGTAAATCATGTTGCATGGTTCACAGATACATTTCTAATAAAGGCATTGATTTTGACTCATATCCTTGTTGTTATTCCCGGAACGTGACTTTAAGATGAAAAACTGATTTTTCGGCAACGCTTCGAGGAAGGTGCACAAATGCGATTCCGGAGGATTCAGAAAAACGAAATCAAATGTAACACTTCGAAGAAGACACAAAAGATTTCGTAGCAGCAACAATAAAAGCCCACAAACAGTTTCTGATTAGATCAGAAACGATCTCGTTCAGAACGAGATACAAGTGGAAAAGATGAACGGAAGAAGAAATAAATAGAAGAAGATGATAGCCTGCTGGGCTGACGAATCATCGTTGCTCAAAGCTATATTCGTCTCACACGAATAGCTTCCAGAAACCAGCAAGTTCAAAGACCAATTGACAGAACTCCCTCTGTTTCTCTCTTCTCTGCTCTCTGGAAATTTTCGTAAGGAACTTTTTGAATGAACTTAGAGAGCTGAGAGAGAAAAGAGAGGAACTTATATAGGCGCACAGCAACCGTCCAGTACGTTCGGAACGTGGAAGAAACCGTTTTCGAACGTTTCATAACTGTTCAGATCATGCACAGACACGACAGCACCAACTACGCTAACCGAGCGCACCGTACCAACTGCCCTAACCGTGCACACCCGCGCCAACTGAGCCAAACGCACGAAGTGCGCCAACTGCGCCCGCGAGCACTCTCGTACCCGCGCACAGCACGTGCTGCACGCACTGCGCGCCAACTGGCCACGCCAACTGGCGCGCGAACGGACATGCTAACTGGCACGCAAACGACAGCGCGAACGGTCACACGATCAGCAGCACGAACGGTAGCGCAAACGGTCGCACGATCAGCAGCGCGAACGGGTGCGCGATCGGCAGCGCAGAGGCTCGCACAATGAGCACAACTAAAGCGCACTATGCGCCTAGCGACGATGCTGACATGCTAAGTGCAAAGTGCGCCAACAAAACGCCACATTACGCTTTATGAGCCCATGAGCCCGAGTCCGAGCCCGAGTCCGAGTCCGAGTCCGAGTCCGAGTCCGAGTCCGAGTCAGAGTCAGAGTCAGAGTCAGAGTCACTATGTCCTTACGGGGCTTAGCTCCAAAGGAATAAATTCCAAGAGCATGACAAAAAACATTAATGCTTCATTGTTGATTTAGCCTTCTTTCCACTAGAAAAACATCCCGACATGGCACCCATGTGCTCCTCCACATCACATATGCATCTCTAAACACAAGCAAGCTTATATATAGAGATACAAGTCATTTGGCCTAGGTAATGTGGAACTATTTTTCTAGTTTCTAAGGCCAAACACTAACAATCTCCCGCATATCTCTATATATGGGTTTGAGTATTCCCCACAGTGAATGTCCATCATGCATTAGGATAGATGTCGCTGACGACTTAAATCTTTCTCATGGGTTAAATAATAGTATGAGACAAGAATGGACTAGGCCTTGAATTCTGCACCATAGTTGCAATTCTTTCCACTCACACAATGTAGTCACATGTGCTTCTGGCTGCACATTAAAGACTATGTGCCAGCCTGGTTTTGGTGTATGTATTTTGGGCATCTACAAGCTTACCTTCAGGAGACGGTCTGCTATCTCTGTTCATACATCTAGGTGAGTTCTTTATTAAAGAGACATTGCATGAAGCCTTGCGCTTCCTTGCGGTGCTACGCCGCTATGACATGGCTTAATGCCGAGGCATTACCCTACCTGGGAACCTCATCGTAGTATCATACTACTATAGAATGATGTCACAAGCCTCTCTGTAGTGCCAAACTACTCAGCATGAAGCCTTGCGCTTCCTTGCGGTGTTACGCCGCAACGACATGACTTGCGTAGCCGAGACTTTACCCCTACCTGGGTACCTCTTCGTGGTGTCATGCCACAGTAATATGACCACATCATCCTCTTTGTAGTATTGTCTACAACTCTTTAATTCCATCATACAGCATTAAGCTACCTGCCTATATGCGGTGCTATGCCACTGTAACTTGGCTTGCAAAGCCGAAGCATTACCCCTACCTGGGAACCTCATGGTGGAGTCACCCCACTGTAGCATGGAGTTGTAACACTCCTTTATAATGATGTGCTACCGTGCTTCCTGTAAAGCACAACAGGCATTCACTCTGCCTGAAAACTCATTAAGACGTTTAAGCCATCCTCTCCACAGGATCTGTTCTCCGCAGAAAACATATAGTAGACAATTGTTATTCCCGGGACGTGATTTTAAGATGAAAAACTGATTTTTCGACAACACTTCGAGGAAGGTGCACAAATGAGATCCCGGAGGATTCAGAAAAACGAAATCAAATGTAACACTTCAAAGAAGGCATAAAAAATTTCGTAGCAGCAACAATGAAAGCCCACAAATAGTTTCTGATTAGACCAGAAACAATCTCGTTCAGAACGAGATACAAGTGGAGAAGATGAACGAAAAAAGAAATGAATAGAAGAAGATGATAGTCTGCTGGGGAGACAGATTACCATTGCTCAAAGCTAGATTCGCCCTACATGAATAGCTTCCAGGAACTAGCAAGTTCGAAGACGAACTATGGAACACTCTGCTCTTCTGACTCCTCGAATTGGCAGAACTTCCTATGTTTCTCTCTTCTCTGATCTCTGGAAATTTTCGTAAGAAACTTTTTGAATGAACTTAGAGAGCTGCGCACCGCGCCAACTGATCCAATCGCGCGAACCGCGCCAACTGCGCCAACCGCGCGCACCTCGCCAACTACGCCCGCACGCACTCACGTACCCGCGCACAACGCGCACCGCGCGCGCTGCACGCACTTCGAGCCAACTGTGCGCCAACTGGCACGCAAACGGTAGCGCGAATGGTCGAGCGATCGAGTGCAACTAAAGAGCACTATGTGCCTAGCGACGATGCTGACTTGCTAAGTGCGACAACAAAATGCCACATTACGTCTCATGAGCCCATGAGCCCGAGTCCGAGTCGCTAAGTCCCTACGGGGCTTAACTCCAAAGGAATAAATTCTAAGAGCATGACAAAAAACATTAATGCTTCATTGTTGATTTAGCCTTCTTTCCACTAGAAAAACACTCTCACATGGCGCCCATGTGCTCCTCTACACCACATGTGCATCTCTAAACACAAGCAAACTTATATATAGAGATACAAGTCATTTGGCCTATGCAATGTGGGACTATTTTTCTAGTTTCTAAGGCCAAACACTAACACTTGTGTATGTTAGATGCGTGTCCGACACTGTTGAGAATCAATAAGGGACTTTAGTCCCACATTGAAAAATATAGTATGAAGAGGAGTTGGAACCTCTATAAGTAGCAAGTAGTAGCCCATCAATAAAATTATCCATTATTCATTTTCTACTTGGTATCAGAGCCATAACCATCCACCCCTCCCCAAAAAAAAAAATTCCCACCCGACTCCAGCGGCTGACCCCCCTTCCCCGGCGGCTCCAGCGGCGCCCCCCCGGCTCCAGCGGCGCCCCCCTTCCCCGGCTCCAGCGGCGCCCCCCCTCCAGCGGCGACCCCCCCGATCTTTTTTGTTTTGTAATTTTTTTTGTTATGTAATTTTTTTTGTTGTTTTGTAAAAAAAGAGAAAAAAAAAGAAAAAACAGTGTATTTCGAAGACAGAGGGACATCAAATGCTTTATTTGTCCCCCCCTCTGTTCCTAAATTACACCGTCTGGAATGAACAAATGAACACATGCTTTATTTGTTCCCCAATCTTCACATCGGAATCTACACAGAAAATGATCGTATTTTCTCCTGTGTCCTGACGTGTTCACTTTACATGCGCGCGCCGGTGTTGGCCACGTTTATAGCGCATTCGTAGAGTAGAAGACGACGAAGCTGCCGACGAAGACGACGACTAGCAGTTAGCAGCTACCGACGACGATGACGACTAGAGATACAGTTGAAGAGGCTATGGATTCGATCGCTGAAAAACTGACAGCACAAGAGATGAAGGTCTTGGTTGATGATATCTTGTCGAAGAGATTGACCGAGACGACCCCTAGTGTGACCCATACTGATGTGGATCCGTCACCCTACAAAATGGAAAAGTTGGAAAAGCTGAAAACGAAGTTAGAAAGAACGTCCAACTACTTGAAATGGTCACGGCAGGCGATGCGGACGTTGAAGGGACGTGGCTTGGTTGGATATGTCAATGGCCAAACCAAGGCGTCTGCTGATCCCTCATCAAAGGAGTTTGCTATTTGGGAGATTGTCAACAACGTAGTGGTTGGGTGGTTGACAGCCTACTTGACCGACCAGGTGTCGGACAATATAGAGGCAATGGAAGGTGCTGCTGATATCTGGCGAACTTTGAAGGATATGTACTCAGGCTCGGGCAACCCTATGCGGGTTTTCCAACTACAGGATGAACTCGATAGGGTGGCACAAGACGAACGTACCATCTCTAAGTATGCAGCCCTGTTGAAGAAGTACTGGTCTGATCTGGATCACTATGATCCTCTTGGGATGGAAGATGCACAAGTCGAACCGGCATTTGCGAAGCATTTTCAGACGTTCCTGGCGTATATTTCGCGGCAACGGATGATGAAGTTCTTGAAGGGGCTCAACCCTGTGTTTGAGCAGAGAAGGAATGTACTACTCACACAACCCACGCTTCCAACCTTAGAAGAAGCCATAGCTGCCATGGCACAAGAAGAAGCTCGATTGAAGTTGATGTCCAACAAGGGCTACTTCCAGGAGGAGCAAGCTGCTGTTGAAAAGTCTGCCCTTGCCGTCTTCAATCAGCCTCCCTCTGCGGGCGATGTTTGCCACAACTGTGGTGACTCGGGACATTACATTAGATTTTGTCCAAAACCCCTACGAGGTCAGTCAAATGATCGCGAACGGGGCCGTGGAGGACGTCGTGGTGGTAGAGGAGGATATGCTGGTAGAAGAAAAAATTATTTTTGAGGACACAAAGCAAATCTGGCGAAATAAGGGGGAGACATTCAATTGGCTGAAACAACCCCTCTTGAGAGGGAGTTCATTGCGAGGTTACGAAGCACCAAGGACGACAGTCAAGTTACTCCTGGGGCGTCATCTATCTCAGGGGATCACATCACTGCCCAAACCAGCACAGGTATACCTGCGCGTGCTCTTGCATATGTCCATCAGCCAGGTTGGATTATGGACTCTAGGGCATCTCGCCATGTCACGGGGTCCAGCGGTGAGTTCTAGGACTATACTCACCTACCGACGCCGGAGAGCATTCAGACTGCTGATGGTACCTTCAGACCTGTAATGGATAAAGGCACTGTCGCATGTATCCCTTCCCTCACTCTCACCAATGTCTTACATGCTCCATCTTTTCCTGTCAATCTTATATCTATTAGTGCCATTATCCTTGACCTAAACTGTACTGTTTTCTTTGACATTCCTACGGTGACTTTTCAGGAGAAGGGGACAGGACGACGACTAGGGATTGGCATATGGCATAAGGGACTGTGGTACTTGGACAGGACCGGACTGGACGAAGCATTGGCATCTCTAGTAGCAGACGCACAACTGGACGCTTCACGTCGCAGTGTAGAAGACGAATTACTACTCTACCACCAGCGTGTCGGACATTCTTCCTTTCAAGTTATTAGTCGAATGTATCCGTCCTTATATCACAGGGCTAATAAAGAGAAGTTATTTTGTAATGCATGTGAGTTGGACAAACATACCAGGAGCTCGTATGCGAGCTCAGGGAATAGAAGTTCCGCTACATTTGATATGATACATTCGAACGTATGGGGCCCTTGTCCTACAACCGGTATTAACGGTTTTAGATGGTTCGTCACTTTTATTGACTGTTATACCCGCGTGACCTGGGTCTACCTTATGAAGAATAAAAGTGACGTCCTTGAGGCTTTTCAGGATTTTCATCGACGGGTGGAAATATAATATAACGTTAAAATTAAGTGTTTCCGGTCTGACAATGGAACAGAATATACTAATAAGAGGGTTGCTGAGTATTTATCTACTCATGGAATACTACATCAAACTTCATGTGCCTATACGCCGACACAAAATGGTGTGGCCGAACAGAAGAATAGGCACCTGCTGGAGGTCGCACGGACGATGATGCTGGCTATGAATGTCACGAAACACTTATGGGGGCAAGCTGTATTGACGGCCTCTTATCTCATCAACAGAATGTCGTCTCAGATATTGGACTGAAAGACACCGTTGGAGATGCTTACTGGTGCAACTACACACACTGTTCTCCCGAAAGTATTTGGGTGTATGTATTTTGTCCAAGATAATAGGCCAGGAGTTGGCAAACTGAATCCAAGAGCGGTTAAGTGTGTATTTGTCGGGTACACAGCGACTCAGAAGGGATACGCATGTTGGAGCCCAGTTGAGCGGAAGATGTTTATTAGCATGGACGTTACATTCAGAGAACTGGAACCATACTATGGTTCAGATGCAGGTTCGGCGTTTGGTGACACACCTAACATAGAGGGTGTTAAACGTGAGAGGGAGATAATAAGTCCAAACGTGGTAGTCGGACCGGTCCCGTGCTCGGTCGTGGAAAATTGGACGAAATGGGGAGATTGCAGTGACTCTGATACGGAGAATGAAGAAGAAGATACATATGTTACGCAGGGGAAGACAAGGAAAAATGAGCTACAAGTCTACAGAAGGAGACAACAGAAGCCCAGTAGTGTGTCGTGCCCATTGCCTACTGTACCAAGTCCCTCGTCTACTCCTGTCCCAACTCTTGAAGATGTTGCCCCCGCACTGAATCACTCTGATTCTGATGCGGATCTCTCTTACTCGGATGGTATGATCTCTCCACCACATATTGCTCCCTTAAGGAGATCTTCTCGCATCAATGCGGGTAAGGCTCATAGTCGTTATGATGATTATGAACATGACATTGCCAATTTCTTGTCTTATTCTAACATTTCTCCGAATTATCGAGCCTTCATTGCATCGTTAGACTACTTCTTTGCCTAAGTGTTGGCAGGAAGCAAAGAAAGATCCAAGGTGGAAAGCTGCAATGATGGAAGAACTTGGAGCACTAGAGAAAAATAAGACATGGGAGCTGATTCCATTACCCAAAGGGAAAAAACTGTGGAATGCAAATGGGTGTACACGGTTAAGGAGACACCATAAGGAAAAGTAGAGCAGTACAAGGCGAGGTTGGTTGCAAAAGGATACACACAATCATATGGCATCGACTATGATGAGACGTTTGCCCCGGTAGCGAAAATGAGCACGGTAAGAACTCTGGTCTCCGTTGCAGTAAACTATGGGTGGAAGCTATACCAATTAGATGTTAAGAATGCCTTTCTCCACGGGGACCTGCAAGAAGAAGTGCACATGGAGCTCCCGCCAGGATGCTACGCGACAGAATCAGACGGAGGGACGTCGCGTGGAAAAGTGTGTAAACTAAAGAAGTCGCTATACGGGCTCAAGCAATCTCCTCGAGCCTGGTTCGACAGATTCAGAAAGGTTGTTACTGGCATGGGATACCATCAAACAAATGCAGATCATACAGTCTTTCTTCAGCATGCAAGAGACCACATTACTATACTTGTTGTATATGTGGATGATATAGTAATCACAGGTGATGATGAAGTCGAGATCACTAAGCTGAAATCAAAACTCGCGAAGGAGTTTGAGGTGAAGGATTTAGGAGCGATGAGGTACTTTCTGGGTATCGAGGTGTGTGACGGCGAACAAGGAATTGTTTTCTCACAAAGAAAATACGCACTAGATCTGCTAAAGGAGACAGGGATGCTGGGATGCAAAGCAGCAGTCACTCCGATTGACCAAAAGTGCAAGTTGAGAGCAGAAGCAGGAGAGCCAGTTGATCGTGAAAGGTATCAAAGACTTGTAGGGAGATTGATTTATCTGGGGCACACTCGCCCTGATATCTCATTTGCGGTGAGTGTAGTGAGTCGCTACATGCATGATCCAAGAACGGATCATATGGAAGCAGTGTTTCAGATCTTGAGATATCTGAAAGGGACGCCGGAAAAAGGACTATGGTTCAAGAAGAATGGACGCATAGAAGTTGAGGAATACTGCGATGCAGACTGTGCGAGTTGCATAGACGACAGAAGGTCTACCACGGGGTACTGTGTCTTTGTAGGAGGAAACCTGGTCTCATGGAGAAGCAATAAACAGTCAGTGGTAGCACGGTCGTCAGCTGAAGCAGAATACAGAGCAATGGCTCTGGGAGTGTCAGAATTACTATGGGTGAAAGCACTACTGACAGAGTTGAAGTTGGATAAGGGAGCACTGTTACATCTTCTGAGCGATAGTCAAGCTGCAATAAGTATAGCCAACAATCCAGTTCAGCACGACAGAACGAAGCACATCGAGATCGATCGATTCTTCATCAAGGAGAAGCTGAAACAAGGGATACTGAGATTGACCATGTTCGCTCAGAAGAACAAGTTGCAGACTGTCTGACTAAAGGTCTTAGTTCATTGAGTCTGTCAAAGCTATGTAACAAGATGGGGATGATTAATATCTATCGCCCATCTTGAGGGGGAGTGTTGAGAATAAATAAGGGACTAGTCCCACATTGAAAAATATAGTATGAAGAGAAGTTGGAACCTCTATAAGTAGCAAGTAGTAGCCCATCAATAAAATCATCCATTATTCATTTTCTACTGAACCGAAACAGATACTGACACCAATATTTGGAGTGTTGGTGGGTTTCCTAGGACCCAAACAAGCAGCAAATAAATGTGCATGTGTGTGTGCGTGTTGAGGAGGAAAATGAAGAGACGTAACACTAGAAAACATAAAACCCATCCCAGTTCTACTTTCTGCAACCAACGTATAAGAGGAGAAAAGAGAGACCGCCCACACATAAGTCTAGGAAATGAAGAAATAACATCATAAGAATCAAACATAGACAATAAGAACAAGAACGCCATGTCATGTCACTAGAGAGAAAGAGAGAGAGTAACAATAATAAAAGAAGAAATGAAATGAAGGAGAAAATTAAAAGGAAAAAAAAAGGCATAATTAAGAATGAAATATCACATTAATCAGGAACAAGTAGATCACCAACCTTCAGATCACAAGCTCAAAGTGGGAAAGAGAAGTAGGCGGCCGTAGATGGGAAAGAATACAAGGGGACTCTCTGGAGAAGCTCTATAAATCGATCCGTCTCTCTGGCAGGGGGATTGAAGAGGCTCCTGAAAAGGAAAACTTTCAGACCGACTACCAACCTTTAAAGTCATACTAGTCAATTAAGGGGCTGGTTGGTGTGGTGGAATTTTAAAAAGTTAGATAACTCTTGGAAGCTAAAGAACTTGGCTGACATTTCCTGTATATTTATGTTTATTTGAAAGAAACTTTTGGGATCGGAAGTAAGAAGAAATAAAAGGAAAAAGAGAGTAGAGTTTTGGAGCGAGAATCGAAACAAACTGAATCAAAATCGATTTGAGAGGGGACGTGGGGTTTGGAGGGTTGGGTGGAGAAGGGAAAGTTTCGTCTTTCTTTTTTTTTTTTTTTTTTTTTTTTGTATCAAATTGAAAATAATTCAATAATTAAAGTGTCAAGTTGATGAATATCAAAATTTATGGTATCAAATTAAAAAACTAAAATAGTTAAGGATATCAACTTGCAATTAAACCTTTTGAAAATACTAAAAAAATTTATTCGATCATTTTTCGATTTTAATTTCCGTCCAAAATCGAAGATCGAACAAGACTTATCCAATTACCAAATTACCCTCAATTTTATTCATATTTTATAATTAAAATGTGTATATTATTGTATACATTAACATTAAAGTTAATATTAATTACAGTTAACATTAGCATTAACAATAAAGTTAATATTAACATTAAAATAAATTAGCATTAACATTAATATTAATGTAAAGCTAATATATATATATATATATATATATATATATATATATATATATATATAATTTTTTGCCCGGTCCATTAAACAGTAAAAGTACCCCAAACGAACAAACTGATAAACCGAATCGATTATCGGTTCGGTTCTGTTTTGGTTATGGCTAATTTAGGTTCAGTTTCGGTCTTGGATTTTTAGAACTTCAGTTTATTCGGTTTGACTATTTGGTTCGATTGAAATCGAGTAAACCAAACGCTCACCCCTAAAAGAAAGCTAATGAAGGCAGTTGGTCCCATTAACAAAAACGCTTTCATGTTTGGTTCTAGGTTTAAGGAATCAGGAAAGAAAGTTATTATTTTCCTTTATTTGGTAGTCGCAAACTTGAAAGAAAAAAAAATTGACAGTATGAAAAAGGGAGAAGATGGTTCCTTTTAGAACCGAATGGAATTTATTTTTCCTTCTCCTTTTCCATCATTTATTACGAAAATTACGACGATAATAGTCCTACTCAAATGTGTTCTTGTCTATTTTATCCATTAATTTTGGATTTTCATGATGTTATTTTTATTTTAAATGTAAGGATGTTATAGGAACATCTATATTCCTTGCCTAAACCTACCAAACATTGGAAGTGAATCAAATGGTCTTTCATGAATACTTTTGTTATTTTACCAAACAAAGGAAACAAGACTTGATATGGATTTTAAATTCCTATCCCCATGGAAAAGGCAAGGGAATTGATTTTTCTTTCGAGGCCCAAGTTCTATTAGCTCTTTGTCACTACCACATTTTAGCTTGAGGATATTTTGGTCATTTGTGAATTTTTGAATTTATTTTAATTTATTGGAATGGTGATTGCTATTGTTGACTTGACTAGTTGAGACTTTGTAGACTGACTTAGAAGCTAACCCTAGCTATGGTGACTTGGTTAACATGGTGTGACCCTAGTCTAGCTTAAGTCAACCTCATTTTAGTCACTTAGAATCTAGTTGAAATAGGAGGAATTAAGAATAGGTTCATGACTTGTGACTTGTGATTTTAATTTCATGACTTATGTAACTTAGCCCATGGCCCATAACTTGAAACCCTAACCCTAACCAAGCCCTTACATGGCCGGCCAACCTAGGGTTTCCCCCTATTTAAACACCTATTCACTTGTTCTTGCCTCTTTTGTGCTCAACCAACTTTTAGAAAGGAAAGGTAAATCCCCACTTTTCCAAATTCATAGTAATTCCATTTTAATTCCTTTTTTATCCAAATTTTTTGCAATAGTTTCTAATCACCCTCTATTTGATGTTCATGGAGAGTGATTTCAGTTTTTGAACAATTTGGAGGATTTGGCTAGCAACGGGAACCGTTTGATTTGGGACTTTTTTTTATCTTTGCAACCTATAGGTAAATCCCTCAAATTTTATTTTAGTTCTATTTTCTTTGTATGGTAGCCTAGATCTAGGTGTTCCCTAGCTGTAGTGAAGGTTTGGTGTCATTTGCATATGGTTTCGTGTCTGTATCGGACACGTATCAATTTTTTAGTCTAGGTGTTTGATGAAATATCACACTCGTATATTTTTTGTTATTTTTAAAATATGTTTGATGGGATTTGTAGTGCTTGGTGTCGTGTGTGTTCTCGTGTCAGTTTCAAGTCGGTTCTGTGTCGTGTCGTGTCTGCACAGTGATACGAACACGCTGTACAAGACAGCACACACTGTCCTGTGTACAGGACACGTGGCAGCCTGAGTTTTGGCATCGAGGAGGGGCACTGACTGACATATCAGCCCCAAGTCTCGAGTCGAGTCGTGTTATGTCGGATACGGTATTGGGCCCGTACTGGCCACTGTCTTCAGCGTGCACGTAACACAAACACTACTGACACGGGTCACGTGTTGTGTCCTGGAGTCTCGTGGACACAGTGCAGGGTGTCAGTGTCGAAGCCTTAGTAGTGGCGAACCTAGGTGCACACCCACGTGTTGTGTCGTGTCATGTATCGTATCCTAGATGCGAGTGCACGCGTACACGAGACAGCGTATCTGTGTATGCACGAGAGTGGTTCGTGTTGAGTGGACATGCCATATCCGGCTCTGGGTGACACGAGTTGACTTGAGGGACACGTACACATGTGTGTCTTTGATTATCAACCATTAAATTGTCATATTAACATGTTTTTAATTGTCGATTTGTATTTTTCCCAATTTACTGATACATGATTCACTGTTTCCTGATTTCTGAAATTTAATGTATTTCAAACCAATTTTCCATGATTAATTTGCCATGATTAGTTCACCTACATGTGTCTGAGTATTAGCTACATGTTAGGTTTTGTTGTAACACAGGAATTGGGATTTCAAATGGGTTTCTGAAGGTGTAAACTGGAAATACAAACTGTCATTGTATTTGAATTTTCCTGAGAACTATTTCTTGATAACTCACACATGAAAACTGAGATTATGTGCACACTACACTACCCTATCTACATTGCCATGTTTCCTGAGAACACTACAACATCCTATAGCCCTGTCACTCATTCACACACTCACATGCACACATTAATCTACACAACACCCTACTGTATCCTGAGAACACCTTATTTATTGATTCCTAACACATATACACACACAATGAACTGTACACTACACACATTACTCATTCACACATTCCTGAAACACACTGGACTGACCTGGAAACACCCTAACCTAGCTACTGCTATCTACTGTTGCCCTGTTTTCTGAGAACACTTTTTACTAAATTGATTCATACACACACTGTTTTCTATGTATATCACACACATTAATCTCTCCACTGTTTTCACATTCACACTGATTTTCTGTTATCCTATTGACACACACACACACATGTTAGTTGGTACACACACACACACATGTCTATCTCTCTATATGTAATATATATGTTAATGGCCTATATGTAAATATATATTATCTATATGCTTGATAATAATAATGTGGTATATATATGTATGATGTTTATATTAATTTATATATAATATGTGTGGGATTAGATATGGCATATAGCCTATGGTTCCTAATGTAGGAATATGCCTATTGTTGAATATGTATACATGCTATGTATATATGAGTGTATATACATATATGTTATATATGAAATGTTTGTTGTTGGCCTGTATAGCCTTTTAATGATGTGTGCTTGCTAGGATAGACTAGCTAGGCATAGTGAGACTTGTTTGGGTTAGGCTTGACCTAGTTGACCTAGTTTGACTAATGTAGTTGACTAGAGTTGACCAAAGGTTGACTTTAGCCTAGATTGACCCCAAACATCATGTAGATGCATTTAGCAGTCTATTTTACTATTTTAGACATATAGTGACTTGTACTGTTCTATAGGAGCCAGACACCACTCCTCGGACAGTATATTCTCTTCAAATATTCTGGATACCAGACGAGTACATTCTCCGATCATTTTATATATTGTTTAGGATTATATTTTTTATTTTAGATTACTTTACTTGATGCTGACACGTTGGTAACACGGATTAGTACTATATGGATTCCTTCATGAGATGTTATCCCCCTCGGGAGCATCAGATACTCATGTCTCGTGTGTTTCACTTACATCATGTATCTCATGCTTCTATTATAATGAATCTTCATGTATCAGCTTGTGATTCCTGTACTCTCATGAATCACAGAGCCTTCACGAATCTATTCATGAATCACCCTTTATGGGCCAAGTAGTATAGTCATGAATCTTAACGTAACTTGACTGGATCCTTGTGTATTGATTGGAGATAGGGGAGTAGAACTGAGCATGTGAATAATTCCAAAGTAGAATAGTCATGAATCATCTCTTTAGTATAGTCATGAATCACCCTCCAGCTGTTCACATGTTCATCTTGTACTCTGAATCACTAGCACTGATTAGTTCTCTATATATATTGTAGATATTTACTTACAGTCTCTCGTTACATCTTGTTGTTTTTTCAGTTTCTGTAGGAACCCTAGAGGGAGGGTGAATAGGGTCAAGCTAACTAATCAAGCACTTAGCACAAGCTAATTGGCAATTTGAAAATATAAGTGCAAGAGAAGAAGCAATAACAATACCGACACCCGATGTATCCTGGTATCCTCCCTAGAGGCAATCCAGTCCCGGAACTCTCTCCGGATTTAATCCACTATTTGAGCAAATAGTTACACACAAGTTTGGATCCGAAGAACTCGCCAACTTTTTACACGAGAGCTTTAATCCGAAGGCCTCTCCGACTTCAACCGAGAGTTTGGATACAAAGACTCTCCAACTTCAACCGAGAGTTTGGATACGAAGACTCTCCAACTTCAACCTTTCACAATAGGTTTTGATCTCCTTATACAATAAGATGAAGATCTCACTTTTCAACTCAAATAACTCTAACACAATTTACGGATGACAAATGAAAACTTTGTAGAGTTGTTTGTGGATAAGCTTTGGTGGTTTAGAAATTTTTAGGCTCAAAGCATCAACCTTGAATGAAGGGGTTCAAGGCTATTTATAACCAAAGCAAAGGAAAGTGCAATAATGCAACTTTCTCAGGCTGACGGATCTTCCGTCGAATTTCCACGGAAATCCGTCGGATGATCCGTCTGTATAGTCCAACGGCTATAAATAGAGCCGTTGGGATCAATCATTCGTAAAATCCGGCCGTTGGAATGCAAACGGTCATATGGCAAAAAATTTGCTGGAATTCTGCAGTTTTTCGTCAGATAATCCGAACACTCATAGAAGGTATTCTGTGAGACCATTCGGATCTTCCGTCAGATTTTCGCGAAGATCTGCCGGATTATCCGCCAGGATTTCGAAGATTGTCCCAGGTTATTTTCTACCCTAGCTTTCGATTTTGCCATCTATTTCTTGTGTTTACAATGATTCCTAAGACTCATTACAGACTCCAAATATACTGTAGTAGGAGCAGGCTTCTGCAGAGTCTTGAAATAATGATGGCTTGGCTTGGCTTCTTTCCTTGATAGATGTTGGCTTCTTCCTTGACGGCAACTTCTTCCTTGACGGTCAGCGGAACCCCCGAGTGCGTGGCTCCGGAGATTTCGTCAGGTGGTTTAGAAAAATCTTGTGGAAGACCATCTCTTTGGCCCATCTTGATTTCTTCTTGCATATGTCCATATTTGATCTTGTTTATTGCTTTTTTGCAAGTACATGTTAGACGAACAAAGCAATATACAATGTATCAAGTTTAAGTCATAGTAGGACAATGCTTACAATAGTGATAGCATAAGTATTAGTGATACCATAATGAAAACTAGTATCACTAATATGTAAAATAATAGGCACATATCACCACATATATAAGTAGAAGTAGAAATGCTATAGTGATGGTATGAAGATTAGTGATAATAAAATGTTAAACTTAACAGATTAACCATATTAAAAAACATGATACAATCATTAGGCCAACAATCTTCCCCTTTTTGATTATGGCAAATATGTTAAGTTTAGTATGAACACAATAGATGTATGTATCACTAATATATCACATACATAAACATATATCACATAAGACATATGATGTATCAATTACATGGATTCTCATGTGCTACAACAACATCATTGGGAAACAATAATTCTAAAGAAGAATAAACCTAAGAAATGAGCAAGGAAAGCACATTAAAAATAAGAAACCTGATCGGATTATCCGTCGAATTTCAGCGGAAGTCCGACGGATTATCCGAACTTACTGCTCACAAAGCTGCTGGAATTGATCGGATTATCCGTCGAATTTTCGTGGATATCCTTCAGATGATCCGAACTATTGCTCACAGACTTGCTGCTTGCAGTTGGATGATCCGCTGGATTATACCGAAAATCCGTCGAATTTTTCGTCTTTCTATAAAATCAAATTTTCAAAGATCTTTCATAGTGCACCAAAGAAAAGTGAAAAGATATAGACTAGAAAATGTGCACTAATTAAAGAGATAAAATCAACATACAAGGTAAGGCACAAAAACATGTGATCCTTAAAAGAACTTTCATAAATAGTCATGAACAAGACACTAATAAAGATTTCTCTCAACATCCCAACTTAAAGGTATAAAATAAATACATATGAAAAGTTAGGAATCACATAGTTAAAACTATATATATAAATAGGCATACATGAGAAGATTCAAGAATCAAGAGACCATAAAGTCAACTAAAAAGCTAAAAAGACATCATTAAAAGAAAGCTATAAGGAAGAAGCTTATTGATTCAAAAAGAGATACACAAATTTGATCAAAAGAATCAATAGCTAGAGTATGAGTTAAGCACAAGTTCGAAAGTAACAAGTATGAATAAATACTCTTCAAGTTAATATAAAACTTTAGCTTAACTCATATGCCTACATAAATGTATTTAATAAAAAATAGATATCAATATAAGAGATACATGAACTATATGTAGATGGAAATTTAATGTATATAGTCATGTATCCTTAATGAATATTTGAAAAACCATTACAAATTTAAAAACATGTATAAATAAACTTCATTAGGCAAAGACATAATTGATTCTCAAGAAGATAATCAAGATAAAGTATGAGAATCAATAATAAATATATTATGTAAGCACAAGGTTAAAATGGAAGTATAAGTGTATACTTGTCAAGTGATAAGAAGCTTGTGCTAAACATATATATTCACAAATACCAATTTAAAGTAAATATTACATATTAAGGAGAAATCGGTAAGAAGTAACTATCCTCAAAAACTTTAGAGACGGAGAGTTAAAATCATATTAACTCAAATCAAAATCAAGCTCCTATGGGCTAGAGTGATATGCATGCTTCATAATATAGAGATTAAGAATAACAAGCATGCATAAATCAAATGTGTCACACTTAATAGAAAATGAGTGATAAACTACATAGTGTGAACTAATCATTTAAGCCGAGTAACTAGTCATGCTAGATAAAAGAATTAATAAGAAAATTAACTAAGCATGCTAGTATTGTATCTCACATTGATTTATATAGAAGGCAATTGAAGGATATCAATGTGAGCTAGTAGCAAGACATCAAGAGAAACATGCTAGATTCTACAAATATAAATAATTTAAAGAGAAACGATTAGCATGTTACCAAAGTGGCTCTAGTGGCCACGCTTGTGTTGGTACAATTGCTTGGAAGATGACCTTTGAGCTTTGCAACCACCAACACACTCCTCGGTGCTATGTCCCGATATAAGAAGCTTCACCTACAACATCAGATGAAGACTTTGGTATCCAAATAAACTTGGATCCACATTTATTAGCTTTAGGGACCCATATAGCACTTACTCTAGCATTGGTAGTGAAGGTCCTAAGAATAGGGCATGTAAAGCTCATGTGTCCAATGCGAGAGCAATAGAAGCATCTAATACTAGTATGTGTACATGTATCAGAATGAGCATGGTTATGAACATGTGACATACTAGAATAATGAATGTCTCTAGAGTGAGCATGGGAAGATTTGGTTTTAAGAATATTATGTTCTAATAGCAAATCATCATGCAAACAAGAGAATCAAATTTAGCATTTAAGGCATAATTCTCTTTTTCAAATAAAGCAATTCTAGAGATAAAAGCATCATTTTGTTTCTTTAAAGCATCAATAGAAGAATCATGCAAATAAGATAACTCATGTGATTGAGTCTTGAGATCTTCTATTGATGAGGAAAGAGATTTAATTTTCAAAATTAAAACCTCATTCAAACTCTTTAAAGAAACACAAGATAAGTTTTGAGAATCAAGTCTAGATAATAAATCATTATTTTTATTTCTCAAAAACTCATTAGATTCTTCTAAATAAATAACCTTTTCTGAAAGTTCTTCATTTGTAGAATGAAGGTTGTCAAGAATCTCTAAGGATTGTTTAGCCATGGCTTTCCACTTAGAAGATTTCTTGCATTTAGAAGAAACAAGATTGTCTATGCTACTAGAAATAAAATCTTCTTTATCGGAGGAGGAGGAATACGATGCCATAGAAAAATTAACAATGATCTACTCTAAGGATGTTAAGCCTAACAATAGAGTCCTTGCTCTGATACCAATTGTAGGAACCATAGAGGGGGGTGAATAGGGTCAAGCTAACTAATCAAGCACTTAGCACAAGCTAATTGGCAATTTAAAAATATAAGTGCAAGAGAAGAAGCAATAACAATACCGACACCCGATGTATCATGGTATCCTCCCTAAAGGCAATCCAGTCCCGAAACTCTCTCCGGATTTAATCTACTATTTGAGCAAATAGTTACACACGAGTTTGGATTCGAAGAACTCGCCAACTTTTTACACGAGAGTCTTAATCCGAAGGCTTCTCCGACTTCAACCGAGACTCTCCAACTTCAACCGAGAGTTTGGATACGAAGACTCTCCAACTTCAACCTTTCACAATAGGTTTTGATCTCCTTATACAATAAGATAAAGATCTCACTTTTCAACTCAAATAACTCTAACACAGTTTATGGATGGCAAATAAAAACTTTGTAGAGTTATTTGTGGATAAGCTTTGGTGGTTTAGAAATTTTTAGGCTCAAAGTATCAACCTTGAATGAAGGGGTTCAAGGCTATTTATAACCAAAGCAAAGGAAAGTGCAATAATGCAACTTTCTCAGACTGACGGATCATCCACTGGATTTTCGCAAAAATCTGCCGGATCATCCGCCTGTATAGTCCAACGGCTATAAATAGAGCCGTTGGGATCAATCATTTATAAAATCTGACCGTTGGAATGCAAACGGTCATATGGCAGAAAATCTGTCGGAATTTTGCGGTTTTCTGCCGGATAATCCGAACACTCACAGACGGTATTCTGTGAGACCATTCGGATCTTCCGTCGGATTTCTATAAAGATCTGCCGGATTATCCGCCAGGATTTCGAAGATTGTCCCGAGTTATTTTCTACCATAGCTTTCGATTTTGCCATCTATTTCTTGTGTTTACAATGATTCCTAAGACTCATTACAGACTCCAAATATACTGTAGTAGGAGCAGGCTTCTGCAGAGTCTTGAAATGATGATGGCTTGGCTTCTTTCCTTGATAGATGTTGGTTTCTTCCTTGACGGCAGCTTCTTCCTTGACGGCAGCTTCTTCCTTGACGGTCAGCGGAACCCCCGAGTGCGTAGCTCCGAAGATTTCGTCAGGTGGTTCAGAAAAATTTTGTGGGAGACCATGTTTGATCTTGTTTATTGCTTTTTTTGTAAGTACATGTTAGACGAACAAAACAATATACAATGTATCAAGTTTAAGGCATATTAGGACAATGCTTACAATAGTGATAGCATAAGTATTAGTGATACCATAATAAAAACTAGTATCACTAATATGTAAAATAATAGGCACATATCACCACATAGATAAGTAGAAGTAGAAATGCTATAGTGATGGTATGAAGATTAGTGATAATGAAATGTTAAACTTAACAGATTAACCATATTCAAAAATATGATACAATCATTGGGCCAACAGTTTCATGTATCTTACTCTCTAGCATGTTTATATTTTCTAACCTGTTATGATTTGTATGAGATGTATTGTGCTCGCTCTTATCCTGACTGGACCTGTTGAAAATATTACAGAGGATGAGGACGAGGCACTTTGTACCACATATTATGGGACTACCCTAGAGAACTGTTGTGACCTGGACCAGCAGCAGGACCCCTTAGCAGTGGATGACACACCTCTAGTTTAGATTAGTGATTTTCAGATGTATTTATTTACTCTATGGATTACTGTATTTGAGATTTGGGATGTTATCTGGATTTGTGATATCTTAGACACTTGGACTTCTATCTGTTTGTATCTCTGTGGATTTTATTTTATATCTATCTATCTATCTTATCGTATTCTATCTTAGATGTGATTGAGACTGTATTCTGCTATGTCACCTTCATTCGGAGTGTATATACTGTACATGTACCTTATATTATTAGATGATTGACCTAGGACAACGTTCTACCGCCGATACTGCGGCGTAGGCTGGACGTGCCCACTTCTCGTGTCCTTACTCTAGGGTGCGGGTCGTGACACATTTTTAGTGGTGGCCCATACAGGTCAAGTTTTATATAGTGGTATTCGAACTAGAGTATCACTACAGCCTACAGTAGGATTATAATATTTTGAAGGTACTCAATCACACTAGGAAAAAATCCTTATCAAATTCAGTATATCTACATTTTGCTGCTTATTGTCTTTCTTTGAATATAAACTGTCCTCCTTTGATATTTTGACTCATTCTCAAAAATTATTTCTTGTTTGATCTGTATCTCCAGGATGGTTGAGACGAGATCACATCGCCCAGGACCGGGGGGCGCTGATGAGAGGTCTGCCATCTCTCATCCTCAGCAGCCAGCTCCCGGTATCGCAGCCCCAGTCATGCCAGCTGGGGTGGGTGTTTCAGCAGCTTTCGGAGGAGCACCTCCACCAGTTAGAAGGCAGAGCCCGGTGCTTCCTGAGATCCTTCCGTCGCAGCAGCCTCCACCTGCGGGGATGGTAGATGCTGCTCATCTGTTCACCTTCGTAGAGAGGATTCTGGAGTCTCATCAGCAGCAGCAACAGCGTCAGACTGTCGACTTCCGTCAGGGGATCGACAAGGCTCATCAGTTGGTCTGTACGACTGTGGAGATGGTTTCTGCTCAGGGGGCACAACAGCAGCCTTGTCAGAGGGAGAAGGATATCCAGGACTTCCAGAAGATGCATCCTAGAGATTTTTTGGGTACCAAGGGCATTCACTATGCAGATGATTGGATTGAGCATATCGAGGAGATTTTTCGGCTAGCGGAGATACCAGCCCGACTTTATATTGAGGCAACGGGAAGTCAGATGCAGGACTTGGCCCGTACCTGGTACCAGACAGATTCCCGAGTGGGAGTAGAGGGTCAGACATGGGAGCAGTTCAAAGAGCTGTTTAAGGAACAGTTCTTCCCAGATGTGGCACTAGGTGGCATTGAGGCGCAGTTCGAGGGTCTGGTTCAGGGAAACCAGACAGTTGCTGAGTACGCCGAAGAGTTTTACCGGTTGGCCAGGTTTATTGATAATTTGACAGAGAAGATGAAGGTCAGAAAGTTCCGTCGAGGGTTGATCAGGGAGGTTCGGTCACTGACTAAGAGTGACCGGAATGCTACCTTCGCGAAGATATTCACTGGAGCTATGGCAACGGAGGACGACCTGGGGTTAAAACTGAAGAGAGGTCGGGGCTTCCAGGGAGCTAGCAGTAGCGGGGGCCAGGCCAAGAGGTCTCATTTTTAGCACCAACAGCCGTAGCAGTTCCAACAGCCGCAGAGGCAGGTGCATCAGCAGCAGTTCCAGCAGCAGGGTCGGGCACCTTTCCAGCAGGTGCAGCATCAGCAGCCGAGGGTGCAGCAGCAGGCACCGAGACAACAGACCACCAGCTGTAGTTACTGCAAGAAGCCGGGTCATGGGTGGAATGAATGCAGAAAGAGGTTGGGCAGGTGCCTTCTTTGTGGGGCAGCTGACCATCAGCTAAAGGAGTGCGCTCAGTTCATAGGCAGAGTAGCACAGGGAGCGGGAGCCAAGGCTCCGGCAGGGCAGCAAAAGGGACCACTACAGACTCGACAGCAAAGGTTCCTCCAGCATCAGCAGTAGGCTCGGAAAGGTCAGCAGGGGCGAGCTTTCGCCATGGCGGCCGAGGATGCAGAGGCCATTGGAGGGTTGATTGCAGGTTCGGTTCTTCTCGACTCCATTCCAACTTTCGCTCTATTTGATTTCGGGGCTTTCCACAGTTTTGTGTCGATATCATTTGCTATTAGACAATACCTTGTATCTGAACCATTGCCTAGGACCTGCAAGATCACGACCGGGGGTGGTGTTATCCTTGTGAGTGATATTTGCAGAGGGCGGAGCGTTATTTTGGGAGGCCGAGAGTTGGAGGTGAGTCTGCTCATCATGCCACTACCGAACTACGATATCGTATTAGTTATGGATTGGTTAAGCAGGCATCACGCCAGCATAGATTGCCGAGGAGGTAGAGTTCTGTTTGGAGTGCCAGAAGAGCCAGAGTTCGAGTACACCCGACGGCAGGCGGAGCAGGATAGTAGACTTTTCTGTGGAGCTTCAGTTGAGAAGAAGGTGGCTCCACATCCTTTGATTACAGAGTTCATGGACGTCTTTCCGGAGGATTTGCCAGGACTTCCACCAGACAGGGATGTTGAGTTCTCGATAGACTTGGTTCCCGACGCGGAACCAATTTCTCAGCATGTCTATCGAGTGAACAATAGTGAGTTGGTGGAACTGAAGAAGCAGGTGGATGAGCTGCAGGAGAAGGGCTTCATCCGATCGAGTTCTTTACCTTTGGGTGCACCGGTACTCTTTGTACCCAAGAAGGATGGGTCGGTACGAATGTGTATCGACTACAGGGCACTCAACAACCTGACGATCAAGAATAGATACCCACTGTCGCAGATCGATGATCTCTTTGATCAGTTGAGCGGAGCTTGGGTTTTTTCCAAGATTGATTTGAGGTCAGGTTATCATCAGGTGAATGTGAAGAGGGAGGATATTCCGAAGACCGCTTTCAGGATGCGGTATGGACAGTTTGAGTTTTTGGTTATGCCGTTTGGGCTGACCAACGCCCCGGTGGTATTTATGAACTTGATGGACAAGGTGTTCCACTAGTACTTGGACAAGTTCGTGGTGGTGTTCATCGATGATATCCTGGTGTATTCGAAGACCGAGGAAGAGCATGAGGAGCACTTGAGATTGGTTCTGGAGACACTCAGGAGGGAGAGGCTGTATGGCAAGCTCTTGAAGTGCGAGTTCTTTCTGGACAGAGTTGACTTCTTGGTCATGTAGTGATTGGAGATGGGATCTCAGTGGACCCAAAGAAGATCACAGCAGTTGAGGCTTGGTCGACACCGAGTTCAGTAGCAGAGATCAGGAGCTTCTTGGGGCTGGCAGGATATTACAGGAGGTTCATGCAGGATTTCTCCCGGATTGCAGAGCCGTTGACTAGATTGACCCGGAAGGATGCAAAGTTTGTTTGGTTAGAGGAGTGTCAGGTTGCTTTTGATGAGTTGAAGAAGCGGCTGACGACAGCTCTGATTCTGACATTGCCATCAGGATTGGGAGGGTTCACTATTTATAGTGACATTTCAGGGAAGGGGTTAGGTTATGTCTTGTAGCAACATAGGAAGGTGATTGCCTATGCTTTCAGGCAGTTACGTCCCCATGAGAAGAACTACCCTACTCATGACTTGGAGTTGGCAGCAGTAATTTTTGCTCTGAAGTTGTGGAAGCACTACTTGTATGGAGAGAGGGTGGAGATCTTCGCAAATCATAAGAGCTTGAAGTATGTGTTTACACAGAAAGAGCTCAACATGAGGCAGCGCAGGTAGTTAGAGCTGATGAAGGACTTCGACGTCTCACTACAGTATCACCCAGGAAAGGCCAACGTGGCTGCCGATGCCTTGAGTAGGTATCCGACAGCCATGTGTTTGACTATGGATCGTCACTTGCTAGCAGATTTGGAGAGTCTGGGGATTGAGGTGATTGTGCCTGGAGTTCAGATGTAGATATGGGGCCTTCAGATTCAGTCGAACTTGATGGAGAGGATCAAGTCGACGCAGTTCGAGGATGTTGCTCTGCGGTGTATCCGAGAGCAGGTTTGAGCAGGGCTAGTGGATGGTGAGTTTTCTCTTACAGAGGATGGCGCTTTGAGACACGATTCCAGGCTGTATGTGCCTAGTGGAGAGCTCAGGGAGCAGGTCATGCATGAGGCTCACAGATCTCATTACTCTATACATCCTGGTGCCAACAAGATGTACAGGGATCTGAGAGAGCACATCTGGTGGTATGGGATAAAACGGGAGGTAGCTCGCTTCGTAGCTAGATGCTTGGTCCAGCAGGTCAAGGCAGAGAGGCAAAGGCCAGGAGGTTTGTTGCAGCCATTACCCATTCCAGAGTAAAAGTGGGAGCATATCACGATAGATTTTGTATCTGGAATGCCGCGTACACTAGGAAGGAAGACGCAATTTGGTTCATCGTTGATAGGTTGACCAAATCGGCCAACTTTTTGCCATTTAAAGTGGGTACGTCTACGGAGAGGCTTGCAGAGATGTACATACGACAGATTATCAAGATTCATAGAGTTCCAGTCAGCATTGTCTCAGATCGAAATAGTCGTTTTACTTCCCATTTCTGGCAGAGTCTGCAGACTAGTTTGGGCACTCAGCTCAAGTTTAGTACTGCATACCACCCATCTGACGGGCGGACAGTCAAAGAGGACTATTCAGACGCTCGAGGACATGCTGCGGACATACGTCTTGGATTTTGGAGGTTCCTGGAAGGATCACCTACACTTGGTGGAGTTTGCTTACAACAATAGTTATCAGACCAGCATTGAGATGTCACCTTTCGAGGCTCTGTACGGGCGTAGATGTCGTACACCCTTATCTTGGGATGATGTTGGAGAGCAAGCTTTATTGGGACCTGAGATGGTTGTTGACGCAGCCGAGAAGGTGAAGACCATGAGGGACAGACTTCGCATGGCGTAGGACAGACATCGGCACTGGGCCGATAGCTACCGGAGGCCTTTGGAGTTTGAGGTACAGATTAGAAATAGGATTAGAAGTAGGTTGTTTATTTTTGTTTGTTTGATCATGTTTGATTATTTAGTAACTTGAGACCTTATTTGTGTTTAGATCGGAGACATGGTTTTTCTGAGAATATCTCCGACTCGTGGTACCATACGTTTTGGTGGAGGTGGGAAGCTTAGCCCGTGCTTCATCGGACCTTTCGTGATCAACGGAAGAGTCGGTGACGTAGCGTACATGCTAGACCTGCCACCTGTACTAGTGCGTGTCTACAACGTATTCCACGTATCACAGTTGAGACGGTATGTGGATGATCCTAGCCATATACTTGACCATTCGGAGATTGAGCTGGGACCTACTCTCAGTTATCCAGAGCAGCCAGTGGAGATTCTGGATCGCCGAGAGAAGGTAATGAGAAACCAGGTGATACCCTTGGTTTACGTCGCATGGAGGCATCATTCTCCAGGAGAGTCTACCTGGAAGCGGGAGGATGAGATGCGCTAGCGATACCCATATCTGTTTGGACCTTGAGGTATGATTGTCTATCCTTCTCATCAGTTTAGTTTTGCCTTTTAATTTTGAGGACAAAATTATTTTAAGGAGGGTAGATTTGTCACTACCATATTTTAGCTTGAGGGTATTTTGGTCATTTGTGAATTTTTGAATTTATTAGAATGGTGATTGCTATTATTGACTTGACTAGTTGAGACTTTGTAGACTGACCTAGAAGCTAACCCTAGCTATGGTGACTTGGTTAGCATGGTATGACCCTAGTCTAGCTTAAGTTAACCTCATTTTAGTCACTTAAAATCTAGTTGAAATAGAAGGAATTAAGAATAGGTTCATGACTTGTGACTTGTGATTTTAATTTTATGACTTATGTAACTTAGCCCATGGCCCATAACTTGAAACCCTAACCCTAACCAAGCCCTTACATGGCCGACCAACCTAGGGTTTCCCTCCCTATTTAAACACATATTTACTTGTTCTTACCTCTTTTGTGCTCAACCAACTTTTAGAAAGGAAAGGTAAATCCCCACTTTCCCAAATTCATAGTAATTCCATTTTAATTACTTTTTCATCCAAATTTGCAATAGTTTCTAATCACCCTCAATTTGATGTTCATGGAGAGTGATTTTAGTTTTTGAGCAATTTGGAGGATTTGGCTAGCAACGGAAACCGTTTTGATTTGGGACTTTTTCTTGATCTTTGCAACCTATAGGTAAACCCCTCAAATTTTATTTTAATTCTGTTTTCTTTGCATAGTAGCCTAGATCTAGGTGTCTCCTAGCTGTAGTGAAGGTTTGGTGTCATTTGCATGTGGTTTCGTGTCCGTATCGGACACGTATCAATTTTCTAGTCTAGGTGTTTGATGAAATATTGCTACACTCGTATATTTTTGAAATGTATTTGATGGGATTTGTAGTGCTTGGTGTCGTGTGTGTTCTCGTGTCAGTTTCGAGTCGGTTCTGTGTCGTGTCTACACAGTGACACGAACACGCTGTACAGGACAGCGCGTACTGTCCTGCTACTCGGGGCCTCGTGTTCGCTGTACAGGACATGTGGCGGCGTGAGTTTTAGCGTCGAGGAGGGGGCACTGACTGACATGTCAGCCCCCAAGTCTCGAGTCGAGTCGTGTTGTGTCGGACTGGTATTAGGCCCGCACTAGCCACTGTCTTCAGCGTGCACGTGACACAGACACTACTGACACGGGTCACGTGTTGTATCCTGGAGTCTTGTGGACACAGTGCAGGGTGTCAGTGTCGAAGCCCTAGTAGTGGCGAACCTAGGTGCACACCCACGTGTTGTGTCGTATCGTGTGTCGTGTCCTAGACGCGAGTGCACGCGTGCACGAGACAGCGTGTTTGTGTGTGCACGAAAGTGGTTCGTGTTGAGTGGACACGCCGTATCCGGCTCTAGGTGACACGAGTTGACTCGAGGGACACGTGCACATGTGTGTCTTTGATTATCAACCATTAAATTGTCATATTAACATGTTTTTAATTGTCGATATACATTTTCCCCAATTTACTGATACATGATTCGTGATTCACTGCTTCCTGATTTCTAAAATTTAATGTATTTTAAATAAAATTTCCATGATTAATTTGCCATGATTAGTTCACCTACATGTGTCTGAGTATTAGCTACATGTTAGGTTTTGTTGTAACATAGGAATTGGGATTTCGAATGGGTTTCTGAAGGTGTAAACTGGAAATACAAACTGTCATTGTATTTGAATTTTCCTGAGAACTGTTTCCTGATAACTCACACATGAAAACTGAGATTATGTGCACACTACACTACCCTATATACATTTCCATGTTTCCTGAGAACACTACAACATCCTATAGCCCTGTCACTCATTCACACACTTACATGCACACATTAATCTACACAACACCCTACTGTATCCTGAGAACACCCTATCTATTGATTCCTAACACATATACACACACACTGAACTGTACACTGCACACATTACTCATTCACACATTCCTGAAACACACTGGACTGACCTGGAAAAACCCTAACCTAGCTACTGCTATATACTGTTGCCCTGTTTTCTACATTGATTCATACACACACTGTTTTCTATGTATATCACACACATTAATCTCTCCACTATTTTCACATTCACACTGATTTCCTATTATCCTATTGACACACACACACATGTTAGTTGGTACACACACACACATGCCTATCTCTCTATATGTAATATATATGTTAATGGACTATATGTAAATATATATATTATCTATATTCTTAATAATAATAATATGGTATATATATGTATGATATTTATATTAATATATATATATATATATATATAATATGTGTGGGATTAGATATGGCATATAGCCTATGGTTCCTAATGTAGGAATATGCCTATTGTTGAATATGTATACATGCTATGTATATATCAGTGTATATACATATATGTTATATATGGAATGTGTGTTGTTGGCTTGTATAGCCTTTTAATGATGTGTGCTTGCTAGGATAGACTGGCTAGGCTTAGTGAGACTTGTTTGGGTTAGGCTTGACCTAGTTGACCTAGTTTGACTAGTGTAGTTGACTAGAGTTGACCAAAGGTTGACTTTAGCCTAGATTGTCCCCAAACATTATGTAGATGCATTGTAGCAGTCTATTTTACTATTTTAGACATATAGTGACTTGTACTGTTCTATAGGAGCCAGACACCACTCCTCGGACAGTATATTCTCTTCAGATATTCAGGATACCAGACGAGTACATTCTCTGATCATTTCATATCTTGTTTAGGATTATATTTCCTGCTTTAGATTACTTTACTTGATGCTGACACGTTGGTAACACGGATTAGTACTATATGGATCCCTTCATGAGATGTTATCTCCCTCGAGAGCATCAGATACTCATGTCTCTTGTGTTTCACTTACATCATGTATCTCATGCTTCTATTATCATGAATCTTCATGTATTAGCTTGTGATTCCTGTGCTCTCATGAATCACAGAGCCTTCACGAATCTATTCATGAATCACCCTTTATGGGCCAAGTAGTATAGTCATGAATCTTAACGTAACTTGACTGGATCCTTGTGTATTGATTGGAGATGGAGGAGTAGAACTGAGCATATGAATAATTCTAAAGTAGAATAGTCATGAATCACCTCTTTAGTATAGTCATGAATCACCCTCCAGCTGTTCACATGTTCATCTTGTACTCTGAATCACTAGCACTGATTAGTTCTCTATATATATTGTAGATATTTTCTTACAGTCTCTCGTTTACATCTTGTTGTTCTTTCAGTTTCATGTATCTTACTCTCTAGCATGTTTATATTTCCTAACCTGTTATAATTTATATGAGATGTATTGTGCTCGCTCTTATCCTGACTGGACCTGTTAAAAATATTACAGCGGATGAGGACGAGACGCTTTGTACCATATATTACGGGAATACCCTAGAGGACTGTTGTGACCTGGACCAGCAGTAGGACCCCTTAGCAGTGGATGACACACCTCTAGTTTAGATTAATGATTTTCAGATGTACTTATTTACTCTATGGATTACTGTATTTGAGATTTGGGATGTTATCTGGATTTGTGATATCTTAGACACTTGGACTTCTATCTGTTTGTATCTTTGTGGATTTCATTTCATATCTATCTATCTTATCGTATTCTATCTTAGATGTGATTGAGACTGTATTCTGCTATGTCACCTCCATTCGGAGTGTATATACTGTACAGGTACCTTATATTGTTAGATGATTGACCTAGGACAGCGTTCTACCGCCGATACTGCGACGTAGGCTGGACGTACCCACTTCTCGTGTCCTTACTCTAGGGTGCGGGTCGTGACACTCTTATACATATGATTTGAGTTTGGGCCTTTCTTTCGGCTGATGTGGCTAGGAGACCAGTCCTAAAAATCGAAAACTAGTCCCCAAGTTCCATGGTATATTGCTAATAAACATGATAACTTGCAAAATTTAAGCGTAAATTCTCATGGGGTTTTCCTAGGTTCCAAGAATTAAACATGCCTAAGGGGTTTAGATTAAGTACACACATGGTTTTGGGACTTCGAATTAAATACTTATTTTGGAGTCATATCTAAGTAACCATAGTTTGTCTCGACTTTGTATCGCTTTTGGATATAGAACAACCTCGACTTGCATCTAGTATACATGTAGAATGAACACATACGTGGGCAAAGGTTTGTCAATGATTAGCATGGTCCTAGTAAATATAAACAATCTGAGAGCGCTCCTAAGATCTCGCCCACAACGAAAAGTCTAATAGGATGGGACTATGCGATCTAATTGAACTTATGTTGGGTTCAAATGATGCATATATCTATGATCTTGTATAAAGTGGTCGAACATAGTCTCATCTTTATTTGGAGTTGTATTGGCCTGGGTACCCTTTCACCCTAGGCCCTTTTCTAGGACCTGGAATGTAGTCTCATTATAGGGTATAATAAGATGACTTTATTCAATCAGATAATCCGACTTTTGGTACTTCTATATCGTAAAAAGATTTTGAATGTAATTAACCCCTCTATTCTGCTTACATGCCACTGTGTAGGTGAGGTCACACTTATACACATGGATAGTCAATTAGATCGCATGTTATATTAATCAATATGTTCTCATGATTAGTAAGTTCCTATTACTCAACCGAAAGGTCGAGAAATAACTTATGTATGGCCCCATTGATCAAGTAAAGGCGAGAAACTTTCTTGCTTGCTTGACAATTGTAACCATCACTTTTTCGTAGAGGGGTATTTTTGATTTTTTTTCCCATTTCTTATTGTTATTGTGAATTCAAACTATATTTTGAGTCATAAATTTATTTTACAAAACTAGTAATCATATTTTTGGAGTAATTTTTTATAATATTTAATATAGTGCATATGCTATATTATTGAATATGAATAGTGGTTAGCCTTTAGTTAGAATAGATGTTAGTGACCCTAGAGGACCTAAACTAACTTGTCATGACCACCTAATTAAATGCTTAGGACTAGCCTAATTGGACTTTAGTTAGCCACTAGCTAGATTAGAAAGATTAATTAGAAAGTTTGATTAAACACCTAATTAAGAAGAAATGCTTATTTCCTAAACTAGTCATGACTAAAGAAGAGGGCTTAGTGGAAAATTTACATTAGCCAAAATCTAACCCTAACCTATTATGGCAGCCTACTTTCTTTATAAAGCATAACATCATCTTCTTCCTCCTCCTTTCATTCAAAACCCTAACCCTAGTTTAGAGACTTTCTCCAAATTGTTCCTACCACTAAAACTCATCCAAATTGGCCCAAATTGTTCCATTCTCTTTTCCATGAAGAGCAGAAGACTTTAAAAGCAAGACATTGGAGGTTGGAGCACTTGGAGCATGAGAACTTCTAGATCTTAGAGCCATTTTTATTGGAAATCCATCTCCTATTAGTTATATGCATTATAAATCCTTTAATTTGCATTAAATAGTGTAGATGCATCAAATAGGAACCCCCATACATTAGGGTTGCCCATGGTGAGGAGTTTTGACTCTTCTTCTTCCATTTGAGGACTTTTTCCTTTATATTTTGACCTATTTTGGGGAAAATCCGAGAATGACATTTCTAGGATTTGAGAATAGGTTTGTTAGTTCCTAATTGTAATTTAGAACATGTGGGTATACTTTGGGTCAAATTTGGATCCATTTGGAGTGCGTATCACGAGCGTATCTCAACGTATCTGATATGCATGCCAAGTGTTTGACAAAATGACCAAAAGAACACTTAATAGTTTAAATTCAGTTTTGACACTTGTATTTAGATGTATATTGCTATAGATTATCATTTGTATGTTTATTTAGTGATTATATATGGGTATTATAGGATTTTACATAGAAGGGGATATGTGGACTTTTTTGAGGGGTTAATTGATATTGTTTGTAGGGTGTGTGAGTTTGAATAAGAGGAAAGAATGACTGAAACTGATTTGTATATATATATGTATTCTGTGTGTGTGACTAGAGGAGGACTGTTATTGAATTATATTACATGTGTGTGTGTGAAAAGGGAAAAAGGAACTGATATTTGTGTGTGAGTAGAGAGGGGTTAGATATATGTAGGGTTTAACCGATTAGAGAGGGTAGGAAGTGAATTGAAGCCACAACAATAGCAACAGTATATAAGGCCTATGCATCAGTAATATATTCAATCATGTATCAATCCTATATTTACATATAGTATCAGTCTTGGTCAGTCATATATGCAGCAGTGAAGGAGGCTCGGGTTTAATCAATAAAGCAGAGCAGTAGCAGCAACAACTTGCTGCTAGGTAGCAGCAGTGAAGACTGAAAGGGGTAGCCTGCACTTGGATAGGCAGTAGACTGCCTTGGCTTGGCTTGACTTGGCCTACAGGCTTGGAAAGGCTAATCGGCCTCCCACAGTGGGACTGATTGGTGTATCAGTGAGGAGAGTGTTAGCAATAGGAGATTCGATTACCTAACCTTGTATATATATATATATATATATATATATATATATATATATATATATATATATATATATATATATATATATA
The DNA here is from genome assembly GCA_029216955.1 of Iris pallida. NCBI lineage: Eukaryota > Viridiplantae > Streptophyta > Magnoliopsida > Asparagales > Iridaceae > Iris > Iris pallida. The sequence goes on from JANAVB010003400.1 coordinate 76,035,207, forward strand.
TATATATATATATATAATTTGGACATTATCGATATATGAATGTATCATTACATGTATGCATTTATTAGAGGATGCGAGTTTTACCTCTGTTATGGCATATGGGACTGTTATCGTATATATATATATATATATATATATATATATATATATATATATATATATATATATATATATATATATATATATATATATATATATATATATATCTTCAAACCCTAAATTTCCTCTCTCTCCACCTTCCTTCTCCTCTCCCCAGCGAGTCCCTGTACACCCTACTCCTCGACGAGCCCGGACAAGCCACAGCGACGCCGTCATCGCGAAGACGACATCGAGTACATCAACAACAAGCAACAGATTTCAACTTGATCATCCGGAGTCATCTGTGGGATTTGACTTTTCTTGCTTCGTTTATTTGTCGGTTCGAGCTACTGGATTATTCCCTTTTGCACATAACCTCAGGTGTGTGCTTTGTGACTTTTTGCAGGTGTTCTAGCCATGGCCGTGATCTTTTCCATTCCATCGAAGATGATTGCTCTTGGTTCGTCTTGCCATTTTTATCGATCATTCCCTTGTACATTTCTTTTCATTTAAAATAGTTGGTAGTGGATTTGTCTCCGCCCAACTACATGTATAAGTGACAAATTCTTGAGTTGATTTATATCATTATTCTTCAATATATATATATATATATATATATATATATATATATATATATATATATATATATATATATATATATATATATAGGGTCCTTCTACAATACATGGGATGCATCAATACATCCCAAATAATTGCATTCAAAATGCATTGAAAATTATGAAAGGTGTTTAGTTTGACTTTGAATTTACATGTTCGGCTTTAATCTGAACCATTGGATCGACATCCAATGATTCAGATTTGGGATGTATCGATACAAATTTTTACATGGGATGTATTGAAGAATTTTTCATATATATATATATATATATATATATATATATATATATATATATATATATATATATATATATATATATATATATGATTATAGATAGAGGGAAAAAACTGAATTTAGTTTGTGAATGTTCATCTTATATGTATTAGAGTGTGCCTCTTGTATTAGCTAATTGTTAAGTTAGGGAATTGAAGTTGAGAGGGCTATTTGTATGTTCATTTCAGTCAACTATTTGAGAGGAGGGGTATATCTAGTAGCAGTCATATGAAGCCATTTGCATACATCAGTCCTTTAGCCTTTATGAGTTGTCTATTATATTGAATGCATCTATTATTTAGGGTGAACATAGTATCAGATATATATGTTATGATGCATCAGTTACATTTAAGGGAGCCAATGTATCAGATATAGGGGATGTCAACTATATGCTAAGATCAATGTATACCTAGGACAATTAACTCTCAAGTAACTCAAGTATACTGAAAGGGGGGAAAGCCGCATATACATCAGTTGTATAGAGGGGGATGGGCTCGGCTAAGGCAAGTGCAACATGTAGTTAAGGAGGAACTGGTCCTTATATTTGTGTGGACTGATACCCAAGTGTGGGCTGTTTTGAGGTTGTAAGCATATATATATATATATATATATATATATATATATATATATATATATATATATATATATATTGAGTGTGACAGTGTGTTCTTGATTGATTAGGAAGAGTAGTGCAGGTTGGTATATAAGTTAGAGAGGGGAATTGGGTTGACTGAAATTCATTTGTGTATATGTGTTTATACATATTTGATAGTGTGAGGGTTAAAAGAGATGTTAGCCAACATATGTATTAGGAAAGGGTATCAGTGGTATCATATATATATATATATATATATATATATATATATATATATATATATATATTGAGGTTGTAAGCATATACATCTATATATATATATATATATATATATATATATATATTTATATATAAATATATATATATATATATATATATATATATATATATATATATATATATATATATATATATATATATATATATATATATATATATATATATATATATATAGAGTGTGACAGTGTGTTCTTGATTGAATAGGAAGAGTAGGGCAGGTTGGTATACAAGTTAGAGAGGGGAATTGGGTTGACTGAAATTCATTTCTGTATATGTGTTTATACATATTTGATAGTGTGAGGGTTAAAAGAGATGTTAGTGGTATCATATATATATATATATTCACGCACATGCCTATGTGATATATCACATAGGCATGTGCATGAATATATATATCACATAGGCATGTGCGTGAATATATATATATATATATATATATATATATATATATATATATATATATATATATATATATATATATATATAGGCATGTGCGTGAATATATATATATATATATATATATATATATATATATATATAAAAGAGATGTTAGCCAACATATGTATTAGGAAAGGGTATCAGTGGTATATATATATATATTATATATAATATATATATATATATATATATATATATATGCTTACAACCTCAATATTTTATAATATATATATATATATATATATATTATATATAATATATATATATATATATATAATATATATTTGAGTGTGACAGTGTGTTCGTGATTGAATAGGAAGAGTAGGGCAGGTTGGTATATAAGTTAGAGAGGGGAATTGGGTTGATGAATTCATTTGTGTATATGTTGTTTATACATATTTGATAGTGTGAGGGTTAAAAGAGATGTTAGTGGTATCATATATATATATATATATATATATATATATATATATATCTATATATATATATATATATATCACATAGGCATGGCGTGATATATATAATATATATAATATATATATATGTATATTATATATATATTCACGCACATGCCTATGTGATAATATATATATATATATTATATATATATCACATAGGCATGTGCGTGATATATATATATAATATATATATATTATATTTATATATAATATAATATATATATTATTGGAGAAACTGTTACCTTTATTGATAAAAAGAGGGTAATGAGTTACATCCAACCTCATGGTAACTAAGAAGAAAAAGAGAAAAACGCTACTCTAAAGCCCAGAGAGGGATAGCCGGGATGTGACGACAACTGGAAAGAGACTTCCGAAACTGTCGCTTCACCTCCCGAACCAAAAATACCAACCCAGCACCACGCCCCTCGTACCGATGCTTGTTCCTGTTCTTCCAAAGCACCCAGATGATCGCCCCAGCCAATGATCGCCGCTGATGACTCCCCTGACCCCGGAACCACCTTTGAAGAAAGACCAGAAAGTCACTATGCATCCGAGCCTTGAAAAAACCCGGAAAGCAGACCAAACCTTCATAGCAAGGTCCCCATGGAAGAATATATGTTGAAGGGTCTCCCCATGCCCAGCCTGACAGCAATGACACCTGGATGCCAGATGAAAACCAATCTTCTGAATAATGTCATCAGTAGGGAGCCGGTTGTGACAAACCGCCACATCAGAATGCTCCACTTTGCCGGAATACACTTGCCCCATATATTAGAAAAGAGTGATGATGTAGGGTTAGAGATCCGGCAACACCTCCAAGCCGCAGCCATCGTGAAAGAACCTTTCGCTCACCCCAAACCAATGAGTCAGGATCCGAAATACAAGTCAGATTCGCCCCTCTAAGCCGCCTCACTGCCTCTATTCCAAAATGCTCCAGAAACAACGACAGATCCCATCCATTGGTTGTCCAAAAAGAACGATAAGCGGACCACCATTATCGGAATTCCTCGCCCTCGAATCTCTGATCTTCCTCCCCTATCCGAAAGTACCCGAACAGTCACCGTTCGTTGTGGAAGAACCACCCGCCTCCCAGCCAATCTAGCCGACCTCCGAAGTCCCAAGCCTGGTGAAGCCATCGAACCAGACTCCCTCTCCTGTGTTCGACTCCGCACCCGAATCCGTCTCCCCGTTCCACGCCTGGTCCCCGAAGTCACTCCCTCAGCCGAAGGAATAGCAACACTATCCAACCGAGGACCCCCCGGAATCCAATCTTCACACCTCGCTGATCCCTCGCCACGTCCAAGTTTAAACGAGATGTGCGGCTCCGCCAATTTTCTCCCCCTCAAAATCCGTCGCCAAATATGAGAGCCCTTGGAGTTCATAAACGCATCACAAGGATGGCGCTTACGAAAATATTTCGATTTAAGAAGCTCCACCCAAAGGCCCTTACCATGCCTCAACTTCCACCAAAGTTTCATAGAAAAAGCATCCATAATGTCACTCAGGCACTTGATCCCAAGACCGCCTTCGGGCTTAGTCCGAGTAACGAACCGCCACGCCAGCCAACTCCTCTTAGCCACCCCATCCTTACTACCCCAGAAGAAAGCCGCAAACATCCTCTCAATCTGAGAACCGCCCGTGGAGGACAACATGCAGCCAATGTATACATAGGGATAGAAGAAAGAACATTCTTAATAAGGACCAACTTACCCCCAGGAGATAGAATCTGTTTTGCCAACCCGTCAGCTTCGAACGGATCTTCTCCAACAAATAGCTGAACATCCCCGCATTCCTTCTCCCGCAAGTTAGCGGGCAGCCCAAATAATAGAACGGCAAAGTACCGGTACTAAATCCGAAAAGAGTAGAGATAGTCCGAGCACGGTCCTCACTCAAAGGTGTCGCAGTATAAAAGGCCGATTTGGAATAATTAATCTTCTGTCCAGAAACAGCCTCATATCTATGCAATACTTGCTGAAGAGCACGCAATCCAGCAATATCCCGAAGTGAAAATAAGAACATCATCCGCATAAGCCAAATGCGAGATACGCGGCCCCCCTATCGGAGTGTGAAAAGAAGATCTCCTATCTGTGTCTTGAAGAAGCTTGAGATTCCGAGAGAGTACCTCCGCAGCAATAATGAAGAGAGCCGGGGAGAGAGGGTCCCCCTGTCGGATCCCTCTAGACGCCGAGAAGAAAGCAGTAGGAGCGCCATTAATAAGAACCGCATACCGGGTATCTGCCAGGAGACGATATATAATATCACAGAAGACCTCATTAAAACCAAATCTCCGAAGAACCCGCAGGAGGAAATGCCAATTAACTCTGTCATAGGCCTTCTGCATGTCCAGCTTGATAGCAGCATTTCCACCATGATTGGGTTCCCTCATTGAAGCCACCATATCCTGAGCAATAATGATATTGTCCACAATCTCTCTCCCTTAACAAAAGCACTTTGCTCTGGAGAAATAATTTTGGGAAGATATTCCGCAACCTGCAAGCAATGATCTTGGAAATAATTTTGTTACAGAAATTGCAAAGGCTAATAGGGCAAAAATCAGATAGGTTCCTCGGGTGCTCGACTTTAGGAATAAGGAATAAGAAGGTATCCGAAACGGATAACGGAAGGCGTGCACCCAAGAAAAAAGAGCCAACTGCTTCCTCCACGTCAGCAGCAATAATGTCCCAACACACTGAGAAGAATCTCCAGAAAAGCCATCCGGTCCGGCGCCACTAGCCGGGTCCATCCCCCGAACAGTCTCCAGCAGCTCCGCTCTATCCGGACAACGAACAAGATCAGAATTGTCCTCCATAGAAATAATTCTAGGGATGACATCAAAGAAGGCGTCCTCATCTGAAATAGGCTCAGCTCTAAACAGCTTCGAAAAGAATAGAGCCGCCTCCGTCGCTACCTCCTCAGTAGACCCAGTTTCTGATCCATCAGCCCGAATAATTTTCTGAATACCCGCCTTCCTTTGCCTGCTCCTAGTGCACTCATGGAAAAAACGAGTATTCTTATCACCTTCCAGATCCCATCTCAATCGTGCTTTTTGTTTCCAGAAAGAATCCTCCACCTGGACCTTTTGCTTCAACCTGGCGACGGCCTCCATCCAAGAAGCCCTCCCCCTTCCGACGGATGGATCTCATAATCCTGCTCCGCCGCCAAGGCAGCGTCCTCAGCCTGACGGACCTCCTGGAAAACATCTCCGTAAGTAGCTCTGCTCCAACCAGCCAGAACTTGCCCGTTGTCCTCAAGCGCATACCCAACCGCTCCAGCGCATCATAATGCCAGCATGAATTCCACGCCCGGGCCACGATCGCAAGAAAATCCGGATGAGAAGTCCAAAGATCAAGAAAACGGAAGCCTCTACGCACCGGGGAAGAAGCTGGCTGGCAGGATATCAAAAGAGGAGCATGATCAGATTCGCCCGATTAAGATGCTCGCAAGAAACCTGGACTCCATCCAACCAACTACCCGTCACGAGGAGCCTATCAAGGCGGGATCCCTGCCGATCCATCCCCGTCTGCCCGTTCACCCAAGTATATAAGCTTCCTCTGAAACCAGCATCGGAAAGCCCGGCCGCCAACTGAAAGTCGAGAAAGTCGCAATGGCCCTCGTGTCAGGGGGTCGACCTCCGAATTTCTCATCCGGAGAGGCAATGATATTGAAGTCCCCGCCCACCGCCCAGGGCAATACAATGTCCCTGGCTTGGACGTCCAGAAGGTGCCTCCACAGACTCCTCCTATGTCTAGTCCCTGCACCATGAACTATCGACAACCGCACCGGGGCCGAAAAAAACTCAGAGAAAGCTGCACTGTGATAGCCTGGTCACAGGAATCAGAACAAGTAATCCCAAGACCGGACTTACAGAAAATCCAAATATTGCCCTTATCATTGCAAAAGCTAACATCAAAACCCAACCTCAGTCGATAAGAAAGAAGCTTAGAGGATATCACCTTGGGTTCTATAATGGCAAGAACCTGAATCGAGTTGGTCCTACACAAGGACCTGAGACGGGATAAAGTAGCTCTGTTCGCCGTCCCCGAACATTCCAGATAAGGAATTTAACCATGGACCCTCTGGGGGTCCCGCCTAATCCGGGAAGCATGTGATCTAAGAAGCCGATCCGACTGAGGTGCCATCGACTCCTCCGCCTACCAGCCGTCTTCTTAAAGGGAACCATCTGCCAGTCTTTTCACGTCCCTCGGAGAGTGAGGTGGAAGGTCTAGCCTCGGGCATTAAGACCATATCATCACCCGGAGATGGGTCATAACCCCAGACGGATACAGAACCGTGGCTGGCCTCCTCCCACACCACCAAACTACGATTTTCAGTGTCAGAATCAGCCGCAATGACTCCCTGACCCAGCTGGCTATGAATAATAATAGGTAAATCGATAGGCCCAATACCCCGCTCAGGGCCCATCTGCCCATCCAAGCTAGAGCCTGGAGCACTGCGTCCCTCCATCATGGGCCGCCCATCATCAGACCATAAAGCCAGCTGGCCCGAAGAAGACTCCCCCACGTGCCATGGAGGAACGAATTGGCGATTATCATCTCCGCGCAATCTGGGCTGTGTGGACCCCGTGCTATCATCACGCCCCTCGACGCGTCCTACCTGCCGTGTCCCCTTCCCTCTCGCACGCTTCGATCTCCTCCGGCGACCCCTGCTAATTCCACGGCCACCCACCGGATCTCCTCCTCACGCACCACGCCTGGAGAAGGGCCGTCGGGGATGGGTAGCCTATCAGCAATTCCCACTGAAGGAGACTCCACCTGGGGACGCCCACAAGCACTCTCAACGTGACCATGGAGGCCACATGAGACACAGTAGAGAGGGCTCCGCTCATAGACAACTGGCTGCGAGCGAATACCATCAGGCAGTTGGAAAAAACCTCATGTTGAAGTGGCTTACTCACGTCCACTTCAACCAAAACCCTGGCTACCCCGGCCTAGAGAAGGACGCCGTAGCCCGGTCAGTACTAAGCGGAGTACCGAGAGCAGAAGCAATGGACAGAACCGCATTAGTATCAAACATACAGTGGGAAAGACCGGGGAAGGCCACCCAGATAGGAACCCGAGGGTCCTCTCTCAATGGCGAAAAGTCCACCGACGACCTGAATAACACCATCGGAACCCGACCAACGAACCAACAGTCCTTAGACCGCAGCCGAGAAAGTCACTCTCGACATGAGGCCGTATAAGAACGTGTCGATCATCAATCGCCTTCACGTCAATCAATCCCCTGAAGCCCGCGAGTCGAAGGCCTTTCTAATAGCCTCAACCGGAAGTCTCCGCCTAGCAAACTTGCCAATAAGGTCCAGGCCACACGGCGCCGTGAGGACCTCCATATCCGTCTGAGAGAAGAACCACCTTTCGACCATCGGAAACAATTGCTGGACGGAAATCCACCCTCGGCTGTCCCCTCGTCGACACGGCGGGTCCGCCTACCACCGCAGCAAAGGTCCGCGCGGGTTAGCCGACCCGCCACCTGCCACCTTCGAAGAAGGCGCCATTGTAACCGCAGACCCCCTCGGGCAGGGACGAAACCCCCCGCAGCCGAGACGTCCCCATGGTCAATGTCTACGAAGGGTCCAGGTGGGTCAGAGCCCCCCACCACTGAACCAGAGCCATGAAAGGCGGAGCCTCCCATCACTCGACGACCAAGAAGGCTGCCTCCCGGCGCCGATCCATTGGCCGGGGGAACAAAGCCCCCCGACGGATCAGACATCCGTTTGCGCCAAGGGTGACGCCACTAGTGTCACGCATAGGGGGTCATCCACAAGGACGACGCCATCCTTCGTGCCAAGGTGGCCGGAGACCCCCTCCGCCAAACTACCAGGGTGGGCGGAGCCCCCCGGCCGATCCGACTGCCGCACTGGCGGGCCGTCCACAAGGACGACGCCACCTTCCAGGTGGCAGGCAGGGTGGCCGGCGATCCGCCGCCGAACGATGGGCGGAGTCCCCCGTCGAACCAGCAGGATGGGCGGAGTCCCCCGTCGGAGCGATTGCCTGATGACCACGCTAGCCACTGGTGGGTCGCCCACGGGAGCGACCCCGGCCTCCGTACAGCGGCAAGGGCGGCCGAGACCCCGACCGACGAGCCAACCGGGGGGGCGGAGCCCCCCGCCGGATCCACCATACTCCTGAACTCAATGGCCCTGGTCGCGCACAGGAGATGCGGGAC